>MEJB01000004.1:5648874-5661262 GCA_001752375.1 Rhazya stricta | reverse complement strand
AATTTGTTAAATGACCAAAATATCCTCTTGTATCCTAATTGTCTCTAACCAATAGAAAAGGCGCCAAATGTTTTTTTCTCTCTTCCTCACGTAAATCTCAGCAAAGCCCACAAAGTCTTCTTTCTTTCTTCTCCATTTCACTCATTTGATAGCTGTTTTCTTCTCAATTTTACTGTTGAAGACCAAAGCAAGAAGAAGCCAAACCATTTTCAAGAAAAAAAATGTGCAATCTTTATCACTATATGTAAATCAAATTTCTAAACTAATATCCATGATGATTTGTTTCTTCTATTCACTACATTGCATGAGTTAAGGGCTATCTTTTCGTCTATAAGTATGGGTGAACAATATCTATGATGAAATTATTTAAGTTAATCTATCAACACAATAATAGCCTACCATGGCAAGACATTTTGTCACGATGCCTTGTTGTGATAGTCAATAGGAAATATTTTTCGCATCACAGCATGTCACCGTTATAGAATATCTAACACGGTGACCTTGTGTGATGGTAAATATAAAATATTTCTCATTACAAGCAGGTCACCGTGATAGAATGTCTGTCATGATTGCCTATCGTGGTGATTAATATATGAAATATTTCTCATCACAGCAGGTCGTTGTGATAGAATACCTACCACGGTGACTTGTTGTGATGATTAATAGAAAATACTTCTCATTACAGTATGCCGCCATGATAGATTATCTACTCGGTGAGGTGTTGCAATGAACATTTGTAATTTTCATTTTAGTTTATTCTAAGACATAATATTTTTTAGCTGATTTAGAATTAAGAAAAATTAAAAATAGTATAATTTCATTAAATATTTCGCATCACAATAGGTCGCCGTGATTAGAATGTATGCCACAGTGGCTACTGTGATGAGCAAATAAGTTTAACATTTTTTTTTAAATGCTAATTTTTTTTTTTTTGGTTTTTGAATTGCAGTTACGATTGCCTCGAATAATTTGTGGATATCTATTTGTTACGCTTTTGAGTTTGTTGAGAAAGAAAGCGGTAGTGGATGGTCATAGAAGTATAATGGTTCAGCACAAAAACATTACACAGTCGAGTTATGTGAAGCAGTTCGAGGGGTAATATGGATAGATTATGGAATAAATAATATAGAGATGACAAGTATAGTGCCTGAAAATTCTAATTTTCTAATACTACCAGTGAAGATTGATTGTGACTACAAATTGAAATGGTATTTCTCGATTTCTAAAAAATTTCGTCTCTTTGTTACTCTTTTTGGAGAAAGAATTTGAGGAGATTGAAAAAAACGATGGTTTAGGGGAGATTAAAGCACAAGCAGCACCTATTGTAGATGATGGTGAAGCACCTATTGTTGAAGACAGTTTGAACGAAGTACCTACTYCAACATTACTTGAAACACAAATAGATTGGAATGYTATGGATTCYAAAAGACAATATTTTCCTGAAGATGCTAGTGTGGCAGGTGGAAACATAGAGGAATTAACATCTGATTTAGGTTCAATTCTCTCTGGGCCATCATCGAGGATACCAGAATGTGAAGATTTACAAAAGAAACAATTGTTCCCTAACAAAAAAGTTTTGATATCGAGGCTATACTTGCTTGTAATGAGGTATCACTTTGAGGTTAAAGTTAAGAAGTCAAATAAGTCTATTTATAATATTATTTGTCTTGAGAAAAGTTGCAAGTGGCGTTTATGAGCTACAAAGTTGAACGAATATGAAATGTTTGAAGTTTCTACATACCATAACCATCACACATACTCCATGAGTATAACCGTCGAGATCATAGATACGCTACCTATTCATGAATCGAAACTTATATTGCCTCTAAGTTTGAAGATGCTACAAGGATTTATAAATCGAGAAACATTATCAATGATGTTCCTGAAGAGTTTGGCATAACTATAACTTAAAGTAAGACATATTCGGCTAAATATTTGGTTATGGGCTCACCTGAGAAACACCGGAGGATAGTTATACCAAATTGCCATCATATTGTCACGTTTTYGAGCAAACTAATCCTGGCACAATGATGTTCATCGAAACTTATGATAGCATGCATTTCAGGTACATATCTTGTATTGTCATATTTTGTAACATGTTATTTTATAACAATCTTACTCATTGAAACTGACAAATATTTTCGTTTCAGGTACCTTGTTATGGCACTAGGACAAAGTATACGTGGATATCAGTCAATGAGATCCATAATTTGTATACCGGTACATTCATGACAAGTAGATATCGAGGTACTCTACTTGCTACCACTTGTCAAGATGTAAACAACCAAATATATACACTTACATGGGGTGTGGTTGACTCAGAAAGTGAAGTGTCATGAACTTGGTTTTGCTCATCACAGCAGACCATCGTGATTGAATGTCTGTCATGGCGTGCCATGTTGATGAGCATATACTCCTTAAATTTACAATGTCATCAAAAAAATAATTTTATTTACTCATTTCAAATTAAAAAGTTCTAAACATAGCACATTTGTATGAAATATTACTCATCACAATAGACCACCATGATAGAAATCCTACCATGATGAGGTGCTGTGATGAGCATTACTCCCACAACTGCCTARTATAGTTGATCTCCGCGATGAGTATTACTTTCACAACTACCTGCCACGGTTGGCCGCTGTGATGAGCTTATATTCTGTAAATTGAAAATATTACTAAATCGAAAACTTTTAAAGCTAATTTTACGATATACTAAAACTAATTAACTTTTGTGAATAATTTCTCATCATCGCATGCCACCGTGATAGGTTGCGTACCACGGCTGGGTGTTATGATGAGCATTACCCGTCATTTGTTCATTATAGTGCTTATCACGAAGAGTCCGTTGTGATAGGAATCCTGCCACCGCGAGCTGCTGTGATGAGCATATAATCTGTAAATTTGAAACATTATTAAATCAAAAACTTTTAAGCTGATTTAGAATTGCAATATACTAAAACTAATTAACTTTTGTGAATAATTACTCATCACAACATTTCACCGTGAGAGGTTACCTACCACGGCGGGTCCACCGGATAGGATTCCCATCATTACCCATCATTTTCTCATCACAGCGCTCATCACAAAGAGTACTCCGTGATAGATTTCCTGCTACGGCGGGTCGCTTTGATGAGCATATATTTTGTAAATTTGAAAATTACTAAATCAAAAACTTTTTAAACTGATTTAGAATTAAGAAAAACTAGAAATTAATTAACTTTTGTGAATAATTTCTCATCACAGCATGCCACCGTGATATGTTGCCTGCCACGACGGGGTGCTGTGATGAGNTGATGAGCATATATTTTGTAAATTTGAAATATTACTAAATCGAAAACTTTTTAAACTGATTTAGAATTATGATATACTGAAATTAATTAACTTTTGTGAATAATTTCTCATCACAGCATGCCACCGTGATATGTTGCCTGCCACGACGGGGTGCTGTGATGAGGATTACCCATCATTTTCTCATCACAGTGCTCATCATGGAGGATCCGTCATGATAGGATTCCTGCGACAATGAGRTGCTATAATAAGCATATATTCCGTAAATTTGAAGTATTACTAAATTGAAAACTTTTTAAATTATTTTGAATTACGATATACTGAAATTAATAAACTTTTGTGAATAATTTCTCATCACAACATGCCACCATGATAGATTGCCTGCCATGACGGGGTGATGTGATGAGCATTACTTCAGCAATTGGTAAAATTATTGAAGCGACAACCTTAAAAACTGAATCATAATTACATATTCGATAAAATAATGGACTAGTTGTGAATTATACATCTTTAGCATCTAGATATATATTCTATCACACTCTCTCTTATAGTAGAAAGACAAGTAACACGTTGTTTAGGCGATCCATTTATAAAGATAGAAATTGTYTCATTATAACATTCAATTGGAARATTTTAAGGATTCCTTTTACACAAAAAATGACCAAAAGGYATGATTTTTCATAAAATATTGCTCATCAGAACGGGGTTACCGTGATACGATGTCTACCATGGCTTGTCGCTGTGATGAGCAATTAATGCGTGAATCAAAAAATGTTACTAAACGGAAAACCTTTTAAACTAATTTAGAATTAAGATATGCTAAAACTAATTTATTTTGGCAAAGAGTTTCTTATCACAGCTGGCGGCCATGATACGTTGCATGTCACGGCGGGGTGCTATAATGAACATTACTTTATCAATTGAAACAATTGTTAAAGAGATAACCTTAAAACTGAATTATAATTAAATATTCGATGGAATAATGAACTAGTTTTGATCTATTCATCTTTAGCATCGAGATATATATTCTATCCACTCTGTGATATAGTAGAAATAGAAGTAACACGTTGTTTGGACAATCCAATTTATAYAAATAGAAATTGTGTCATTATAACATTCAATTAGAACATTTCAAGGGTTCTTTCTACACAAAAATAACCACAAGTGATGATTTTTCTTAAATATTGCTCATCACAGCGGGCCGTCATGATAGGTGGTCTACCACGACGAGTTGCTATGATGATCTAATATCAGATTCCTGTCACTTTCGACGCATCGAGCATGTGGTCAACTATTGACTTTCAGAGCTGCCCAAAATTAAGAAATTTCTAGGCTCAAGAACAGGCTTTAACCCCATATCATGAACTAATAATAGCTTGAGCATTGGATCTATTAGCCACCATAATTAAAACAACCTTAGGAAGTCAAAGCTCGCAAATGATTAGTATGACAAAGAATTTGTGTGCAGTATGAGCAGTAGCTATAAGAGAATTATGAGAAATGTTTGAGTTAAACATGAATAAAGACTTGGATATGTTCATATTTGAAGACTAACATTGGTTTAATTAAAGAAGACAACTAAACTATTACTCGCGTTGTGAAGGATTGTAGAGTTTAATTCGTTGATGATGAAAATTGAAAATATTATTAAATTAAAAACTTTTTAAAGCTAATATGGAATTAAGATATACTGAAACTAATTTATATTTGTGTAGAATTGTTCATCATAGAGAGTCACCATGATAGGTTGTCTGCCACGGGAGYGTGATGTGATGAGCATGACTCCACAATTGCCTACTTTCACTTATCACGGGGGGACCACCTTGATGCACTGCCCCTAGAGTGGGGTGCTATGATGAACTAATATTGCGTATATTAAAAATATTACTAAATCGAAAATCCTTTTAAGCTAATTTATATTTAAGATATAATGAAACTAATTTATATTTGTAAAGAATTACTTATCATAGCGGGCCACCATGAGATGTTGCCTGCCATAGTGAGGTGCTGTGATGAGTATTACTCCATATTTGCCTATTTTTGCTCAGCACAGAAAGGTCACCGTGATACACTGGCTACCATAGGTGAGTGTTGTGATGAGCTAACATTGTGTAAGTTGGAGATATTACTAAATCAAAAACTTTTTCAGCTAATTTAAAATTAATATGTACTGAAACTAATTTATATCTGTGAAAAATTACTCATCATAGCAGGCAGTCGTGGTAGGCAATGTATACATGGCGGCGACTGTGTTATGAGACACATATTTAAGAAAAATCATCACTTGTGACCATTTTTTGTATAAAAGAATGCTTTTAATGTTTCAATTGAATGTTATTAATACGATTTTTTATTTTTATAAGTTAGATTGTCCAAACAACGTGTTATTTCTCTTTTTACTATATGACTGAGGTGGAATAAGAAATATATAATCTCAATGTTAAAGATGTATAGACCACAAAACTAGTTCCATTATTTCAACTAATATGTAATTTATAATTCATTTTAAGGTTTGTCGCCTTTAATAATTTTGAAATAATAAATGGAGTAATGCTCATCACAGGCAGCCACCATAGTTAGGAAAACCTATCACGGTGGCACTTTATGATGAGCAATTCTTCAACAAATTTTAAATTAAGTTTTGGTGTATATTAATTAAAAATTAGCTTAAAAGGTATTCGGTTTAATAACATTTTTCAATTCACGAAATAATTTCTCATAACAACACCTACCATGGTAGGAAACGCATCACGGTGGTCCCTCTGTGATGAACAATATTTATTAAAAATCATCACTTTTCATCTTTTTGTGTAGAAAGAACCATTGAATGTTGAATGTTATAATGGCACAAACAATTTCTATTTTCTATAAATTGGATTGCCTAAACAACGTGCTACTTCTCTTTCTACTATGGGATAGAGCGGGATAGAATTAATAAATTAGCTTAKAAGGTATTCGGTTTATTAATAGTTTCAATTCTTTCCCGTGATATGAAGTTCATCACGATTGCCCTTCTATGAAGTTGTCAAATGTGGAGCAATGATCATCACAGCAGCCCATCGTGACTAGCAATCTATCACGGTGGACTGCTATGATGAGTAATTCATCAAAAGATTTTAATTATTTTCAGTCTATATTAATTCTAAATCAACTTAAAAAGTATTCGGTTCAGGAATAGTTTTAATTCATGAAATAATTACTCATAACAGCAGGCCACCATGGTAGGAAGTTCATCACGGTGGCCCCTCTGTGATGAGCAGAAGTGGTGAAAAATTAGAGTAATGCTTATCACAGCAGCTCACTGCGGCGGCAACTTATAATGTTGGCACTCTGTGATATGCAATTCGTCAAAAGAATTTAATTAATTTCAATCCATATTAATTCTAAATCAGTTTAAAAGATATTCAGTTTAGTAATATTTCTAATTCAAACAACAATTCCTCATCATAAAAGGCCGTTGTGGTAGGTTGTTCATCACGGTTTCCCGCTATGATGAGCAGAAGTGGTCAAATGACCGTGACAAACAACCTCTCACGATGGGGTAAGTAATTATAATTCAGTTTTTAATTCAAAATAAGTAAATAACGTTATTATTTTTTATGATATTGTAAACTTATGGAGCATATGCTCATCACAGCGGCTCGCCGTGATAGATGCTCTATCATAGTGGCCTTCTATGATGAGCAATATTTTTTTGGTTACATYTTTGCATGAATTCTAATTCAGTAAAGAAAAAAYAGCATATTTTAACACAATTAGATTTAAGATATATATGTGTATCACAACATCCAACATGTGATCATCCAAATTTAAATTCAATACATTTCAAAGTAAATAGATGTCTTCACTTGAAATAGAACAAAATTTATTTACAAGACTAAATAAAGGCTAAATGTTTTCACATGTTGTGGTTTGTACAAGTATTACAGTTGTGGCCAATTTTCTAACACCAACTACACTTGCGAGGCATGGGTACCTCTCCAATTGATCTTTTTCATAGTTTCAATGGGCATCCAGCAGGTTGTTTTGTTAACTGTCAAAGGACCATTCTTGACACCACTTCTACGGGAAGTTGCCACTCATTCTTGTAAGGRAGTGGGTTAATAAACTCCGAATATATAACTCTCTAATATGAAGTAGTATAAAAGGCAGAACAGAAAGCATACATGTCAGTACTATCTTGCCTGGAAGCGACAATTGCAGGTAAACGAGGAAATTTATCAAGATCAAATTGCCTGCAAGTACAAGTATGTTTTTCAAAGTTAACTACATATGATTTTAATTTGTTAACAACTTGAAACTTACTAGGTGATATCCCGATTGCATTCCACGCATTTGCCTCAAAATAGTTCGAACACATCTTCAACTCCATAGGTAGGGTGAGGTGACTAGTGTAATTTTTCGTAGCCTCATGTCTTTCATAATACTATTTCTGTAATAATTATCTAATGTACTCAACCAGACCAAGTCCATTTTGGTATAGAACTTTCTTAAAATGCATTTGGAAGGCTTGCACAAGGCTTTGAGAATATGGTCCCAGTTTCTCTCGTTACACCGTTAATTTTTCCACAAGTGACAAAAAAACACAAGTCATGACGCTTCACTCTCGCAAGTTAATCACTCTCCATGCACAGTGAGATTAATATATTTTTTGGTTATTTTTCCTCACATCTCTTATAAGTGGGCAATAAATAGAATACGCCGCAATATCTACTTGTCATGAATGTATCGTCTATGAAAATGACGAGTCTGATTGATTGATATCCACGTATAATGRAACAAAAAGGTACCTGAAACAAAAATATTTGTCAATTTCAATGAATAAAATTGTTATAAAAAAACGTGTTACAAATGATAATACAAGAAATGTACCTGATATGCATACTATCGTAAGTTTCGATGGACGTCATTGTGCTAGGATTAGTTTGCTCTAAAACGTGATAATATGATGACAATTTGATATAACTATCCTTCGGTGTTCCTCGGACGACCACATAACCAAAATATTTAGATGAATATGTCTTACTATAAGTCACGGTTATGTCAAACTCRTCAAGAACATCATTAATAATGTTTCTAGATTTGTAAATCTTGTAACATTTTCAAGCTTAGAGGCAATGTGAGTTTTGATTCGTGAATAGGTAGCATGTCTATGATCTRGATTGTTAACACTCATGGAGCATTTGTGCTGGCTATGGTAAGTACGAACTTCAAACATTTCATCTTTATTCAACTTTGTAGCCGTAAACACCACGTGCAACTCTTCTTAAGAGAAACAATTGTATAAAAAGATTTATTTGACTTCTTGACTTTAATTTCAAAATGACGCTTCATAGTAAGCAAGTATAACCTTGTTATCAAAGCTTTTTTGTTGGGGAACAATTYTTTTTTTTGCAAATCTTCACATTCTGGCATCCTCAATTATGACCCAAAGGGAGTTGAACCTAAATCAACCATAATTCCTCTATGTTTCCATCCACTACATTAGCATCCTCAGGAAAATATTGTCTTTTCGAATCCACACCATCTCAATCTGTTTACATTTCAAATAATGTTATAATAGGTGCTTCTTTCAAACTGTCTTCAGCAATAGGTGCTTCGCCATCATTTGCAATAGGTGTTGCTTGTGCTTTACTATCTCCTAAATCATCGTCTTTTCCAATCTCCTCAAATTCTTTTTCCAAAAAGAGTAACACAAAGAGGAAATTCTTTACAAACTGAGAGATACCATTTCAAATTATAGTTACAATCAATCTTCGTTGGTGGTATCAGAAAGTTAGAATATTCAGGCATCATGCTTGTCATCTCTATATCATTTATCTCATAATCTATCCCTACTGCCCCTTGAACTGCTTTACATAACTCGACATTGGCAATGTTTTTCTGAAATAAGAATCAAAACCACATTTGCTGAACCATTATACTTTTATGTCCACCCACCACCGCCTTATTTCTCAACAAACTCACCAAACTAACAAATAGGTATCCATAAATTATCCGAGACTGCCATAACTGCAATTCAACAACCTAAAATTAGCATTTACAAAAAATGTTAAACTGATCTGTTCATTATAGCAGCCRAGTGTGGAGACGTTCTAATCATGGTGGCCTGCTATCATGCGAAACATTTAATGAAATTGTTCTACTTTTAGTTTTTCTTAATTATAAATCAACTGAAAAATATTTTTGTTCAAGAATAAACAAAAATGAAAATTGCATATGTTCATCATAGCACCTTAGAATAGTAAACAATCTATTACGTTGGCATGCTGTGATGAGAAGTATTTCATATTAATCATCATAGCAGGCCACCTTAGCAGACATTCTATCACTGTGACCCACTATGATGTGAAATATTTCATATATTAATCATCYCAGTAAGCCACCGTGACAGACATTCAATAACGGTGACATCTTGATATAGAAAATATTTTATATTGACCATCACAACATGGCACCGTGAAACAATGTATGTCACGGTGGGATGATGTTTCATATATTGATAGACTAACTTAAACAATTTCATCATAGATACCATTTGCCCATATTTATAGACGAGAAGAGAGCCTTTAATTCATACAATGTGGTATATYGAAGAAATAGATCATCATGGATAAAAGTTTAGAAATTTGATTTACATATAGGGATAGAGATTGCATATTTTTTCTTGAAAATGGTTTGGCTTTTTCTTGTTTTGGTCATCAACGATAAAATGGTGAAGAAAACTCTTAGTTCAAAGTTGTCAAATGTGTGAAATGGAGAAGAAAGAAATAAGATCTTGTGGGTTTTGCTAAGATTGACATGAGAAAGAAAGGAAACAAATTTGGAGCCTTCTTTGTTGGTTAGAGGTAATTAGGATAACAAGAGGATATTTTGATCATTTAAAAAACCTATTGGGATGAGATAATTAATAATTTATGATAAATGGGGTATTTTAGTCATTTAGTATTACATTTTAGGATTTCTTTAATAGATGATGCCTTTTAATAAAGATCATAAAAGGAGCCTCTTTTTCCTCGATACATTGATTGACTAAGCTCCTTAACAAGCAACCCCTTTTAGAATTAAGCTGTAATTGAGGAAATGTATTTTGTATTTTATTATATCTATTTTACCTTTGTTGATTAGTCTTATTCAACTCTACAATATTGTTTCCAATGTGTTGGAGACACACATTCATCGTAGCATTTAAAATTACAAGACATTAAAAAAAAGTTATGATTGTCATTTTGTTTAAATTTTATGAGAATTAGCACTTTCTTAATACTCATTTTGTCAAAATGGACATCTAATTTTTTAACGGAGGGAGTATTTTTCTTTTTCTCCTCCATTTTGGGTTATAAGCAATTCTTATATATATGCATTAAAAATGGTAGATTTTTTTCTTTGGAAATTTCGAATGGTTGTGGACTTCGATATTTAGACCACAATAATTTATAGGTCTTTTATTAAATCCACAGGTTCTTTTTAACCTTTCTCCATTATTTTCGTCATCACATTTTTTATTCTTTATTTCTTAATTTTTCTTTGACATCCTTTTTAACCATTTCAATTTCTTTTAACAGTAACTTTCATTAAAACTTTAATATAATTTCATTTTATCTCCTTCTATTTTCTGTAAAGAATGAATGCTTTCATGCAATTGAAAAAGTCGATCATGTTGAAGATTATTGCCAAAAAAATAGTGCTATCTTTGATTTTCTTATCTGTTTTTGGGAGAAGAGGGTGAGGATTTCACGAAAACCCATCTCAAAAAATTTATGATTATTTTCTCTTTTCAATTATTGTATTCTTATATTCGTTTAATTTTTAATGGCTTAAATAGTCAAATTTTAAATTTGACAGGTCAATTTACATCCACTTAATAGTCATTTTCCATTTTTTTTTCTTTTAACAAGTGAAATGAGGCAATAAAAAAAATTCATCTAGAACTTATTTTTCCTAGTACTGCAATAGTAATTGTTTTTCAAAAAAAAAACCCCCGCTGCTCCTAAGATGTAACTTGATTGTACAATGGCCATATGAAAGGAGCCTTTTAGTAATTTCAGTGAAAAACGGACAAAAATGCGTTGATCAGTTGTCGTATATAGTGAGATAAATGAAACGTTATGTTATGCGCGAGACCAAGAAATAGTATTTTACCGGGGGTAGTGACCTGGGCCAGGTGAGAGGCTCCTGAGGTGTAACTGCTATGAATATGGGTAAGTGGAGATTCTTTTGAAATTTGAAGAGATGTCTTGGTGTATTATGAGTCATGAAGGGGAATCGTTAAAATCGACCGAACACAGTTTGGGTCTTTAATTATTGTCATATAACTTCGAGGTTTCTAATCTCTACACCCAACGTTCAGATTTTTTCCGGTCGTTAATAAGATCGTATAGACCAGTAGGGAGTGCTATCCCTGTTATTTTATAAAGTAACTATTCGAAATTAAATTCCGAATACAAATTTGTTGGTATCGTTTTCACACCTTAAAACCATCTTAACGTCCGAGATAATGTACCCGTCCCGCGTCTTAAAATTTAAATGTTTACACCTATACTATCCAAACTCCCACGACCCTTAGACAACATTACATTTATAATAAAATATGCTACCTAATAGTGTCATCCTTATGATTTAAAATTTTATTCTAGTATTATAAGTATTAAAAAAGAATGTTAGTTTTAAGTTAGAGAAGATATGTATACACCGCTTTAGATTTAGAGAAGGGTTTCTATAATGTGTAAAATTAAAAGATTCAAAAATTATACTTTATTTCCAAATGTCTTTAATAAAATTTGTTAATAAGAATATAACTACAAACTCTAACATCAGTAGAAATTAATAAATACACTTACTAAAATTTGACAATGGTAACTAGCTTAAAGTTAGTTAAACTTTCTATTACATAAACGGTTATAGAGATTATACCAAGGTACGCGCCACCACAAACTTACAGAAGTACATAAATTTACGAATCCTTAACTCAAAAATAAAATGTGATGAAGTTTTCGAAAAAAAAAAAAAAAAACCCCCCAACCCCCCCCACGCCCCCTTGGCAAACATCCAAACCGACGTTCATTTATACTTACTATTTTTTAATTTTAGACTAAAT
>MEJB01000004.1:5573176-5648849 GCA_001752375.1 Rhazya stricta | reverse complement strand
GGAATATATTTATTTTTTTTCTTATGAGAAGTTTTTAAAGTTTTTCTAATAGTGAATTATATAAGTATCTTCAATTTTGTATTCCTGGGAGAGTGACCGTCAGTGTTGTGGTGGCCATTTTATATAAAATAAATATCTCATTTATTTATAATAATTAAATAATATATATTCTTTTGACTAGTTGTTATAAAACAGGGCAAAAGTACTTTTTAATGATTTTTCCAGAAATTATACCTTAACATGCTAGTTCAATTTTTGTAGAAATATTASATACTTAGGTATTAACAATACTTACTTAAAAATTTTGATTTGATTATTATAAATTAATTTTTAATTATGATAAATTAATGAAACAATAAATGGTACATTGTCGATTTATAAATATGAATTAATTTTTAATTATGATAATTTGATAAAAATAAATAGTTTGTTTAAGAAAAATATTTAATTTCAACGATGATCTTAATTTATTAAGTATATTTAARAAAAAAAGAAAAGAAAAGAAAAGAAAAACTGAAGAAGAGGATTCAAGAGTTATTAGGATCCACCGCAATGAAAAAAATAGAGCGGGATCAGAAAAAGAAATCAATTACTAATAAATAAAAATCTAGGCAGTTAAATAGACATGATCCCCACGTGCAGGGAGACGAGAGAGCGATTCCAGAAAGAAAGAGATAGCTTCCCATCTCTGCAGTAGAAGATTCTTTCTCAAAGTATCGTTTTTACTGCCTCCCTCTTCATCGTACTGAAACAACAAAAAATTTCTTCTTTGTTACAATGTTGCAGCTAATATCCTTTCATGTATGAATGCCCAATAGGACAGTGTATGCCAGAGAGCAGAATATTTGAGTTATCGTTTTGATGACGTTGGCAAATTGAATGGTAGGACAATCCAAGTGATGGGATGGGAGCTCAGAAGAGCATTCATGCTGGCAATGGTAACAAGCTCTCAACTTTTCTTTTTAAAATAAGTTTTTTTGGTCTTATTTCTTGTTATGTTGGTTGTTTGTTAATGAAATGATAAAGAAAAATCCAAGAAAACCCAGAAATAAATTGGGGTGAATTTCGATGGTAGACTACAGAATTGATCAGCATAAGGTTGAGAAGGGTTTCTCGGTTCCGTTTGTTTACTAATTTCTGAAGGGGTTTCTTTTGATTTTTGGGTGGRGGTTTATGGTGATGAAAAGACTGATGATGTACTTTTGAAATGTCTGTGCAGCTAAGATAGACTTCAATGTTGATTTCACGCACAAACTATGTGCTGCTTTGATGCTACATCCTTTCAGGTTGCTCTCTTTATCATATTTTAGGATATTAGGTTTTTGCTTAGTTTTGATTTTGACATGCTTCAGTTTTCCTATCTTGAACAGGAATACTGATAGTCCACTTTCACTGGTTATTGGGAGGTAAAGCTTTCTGATAAACATTTTCATTATTTTCCGAGGGTGGGGATTAGATGGTCTCTTAGAAATTATGATTTTTTTAAAACTATTATGGGAAAGATGATTGCATTGATGTCATTTGGCAGTCTTTGCATAAAGCATCCAAATTTATTTGGCAAGAGTGAGAAGCTTGATGTTTTGTGGGATAAAGGACTTTATGACTCCAATATCTTGATAGCTTACAGGAAGCCAAGGCCAGAATGGCTTTCTCAACAATCTTTTGTTATACAGGTTGCTGTTACTTTTCACTTTTCTRTCATTCTCTTATCTTTCTCGTTTCTGGATACGATGTATCTGAATTATGCTAAAGGTAGGTCCTTATAGGGGTTCTGGAAATGAAAAAGATGAACGAAAGAGTGAATCTGAAAGCTTCTGTCTTTTCTATGGCATTATTTCTGATAATTTGTTAATAAGTCCCGTTGTCCAAATGCATTAAATTTACTTGCAACTGTAAATTCTGAAAAGCTAGCTGCTGCAAGACTATCGTTCTCTCATCTAATGTTGCAATGCTTCCTTTATCTGGAAACCTTTCCCTGAATAAAATTTAGTGGAAAGTTTCAAATATCCTAAACAGTGGATGCCTTACTTGATCTAAGTTTGTCAGCACTATGCTGCGGGCTAGCTTCTGTATCAACTCCAATCAAGTTCTAAAACTAACTACTCTTAGTTTAGCCTATCTACTTGATGTTTAAAAAAACTTTCAGCCTAATCTAAGTTTCTTTACTTCCCAGCACTCAATTTCTCCTGAAATTGGGGTTCATGGTGTTCCTGTCGATAACTTTTCCCGTTCAGGGAGTGGAGGTGTGAATCTCTGTTGCTTTTCTGCTGGATTAGATCTGAGTGAACCTGTAAGTTCCAATTGGAGCAGCAAAACCAGTATAAAATTTGAGGTGAGTATGGCTTTCCAGTGAACCTGCAAGTTCCATTAGGAACGAGTGAGCGTGGTTGTGATTTCAAGCCCACTGCATGTGATACTACAAATTTAAAAGAAGCATTTTGAACTATTTATGCAGCATGTTCGTCCTGTCAATGATGATGGCCGCCCAATAAGCAGAGATCTTCATGGGTTTCCAGTGACCTGCAGGTAGTAGGCTTAGCATTATTCATTCCTCARTCTCATGAAGTTGCAATTTGATATTTTGTTATCTGTGTTGATGTTTGTTTTGCAGTGGTGGTTATCATGATAGTATGGTGGTAATAAAGCAAGAATCTCGATTTGCAAAGGCCAATGAATGTAGTTTTACCAGGGTATTATATCCTCGCTTTTCAAACTACTCTTGTCTCTTGTAGATTTTATTGTTGTAAGTGAATATTAAGAGCGCTAATGCTGATCAAATTTCGTTACCAATTTATGAAGGTTATTATCGTATTGATAAATGAATCTTCTGATGATTTTGTATTCAGTTCACTCTGCAAATTGAACAAGGGATTCCTCTTCTTTCAAAGTGGTTGATCTTCAATAGGTTCAAGTTTGCTGCATCCAAAGGTGTAAAACTTGGCCCTGCATTTCTGTTGACAAGGTGGGTAATACCACCAGGTTGTAGCATTCATAAATGTTGAATGGGACTTTTATACTCATCCAGGAAATACAAAGTCCTATTTCAAGCGAACAAGAAGTTATTTGACAAAGACTAGAGGTGAATAGCAAATGATAATGAAAATATTGGAGAAGATACGAACTAATACTATGCAAAAGATGAATTTAATCTAGTATGAAGYAGCTCTGTTGCTGATAGCATGTAGGACTTTTTCAGTATTTACACTTTACACTAAAAGGATCCTTCTTTTTCCTTTTCTTATTTTCCTTCGGGTGTTGGAGAGTGGGATGGATGTGGAATAAAGAAAATGTTCATCCATTAACCTTGAATTTGTAGATTTATTTGTTTTTTTAAATATAATCTTAATAACGTCTTAACTCGAAGAAGCTTTAATCTTGACTTTTCTTTTTCTTGCATTCCTCTGTGCTACTCAGTAACCAAGGACCATTCAAAGTTATGGATGGTTGTATTTATGTTTCTGCCCATGAGCATTACCCTTACCTCTTGCTCTGATAGCCTTACAGGGGGCTCTATTGTAGGGGACATAGCTCCTTATCAGGCTTTTGCAATTGGAGGACTTGGTAGTGTTCGGGGATATGGTGAAGGTGCGGTTGGGTCTGGAAGGTCTTGTCTGGTTGCAAACAGTGAACTGACATTTCCTTTGGTACGTTCCTACATGTCAGTAGACAGCATTAAACTCCACCCACTGCTTCCTACTTATGTCTCTCATATGTTCTTCAGTTGCACCTTCAATTTGGTGCTTTTAGACGTCATTAGTTCCTGGAGGAAACCACAGGAAACAAAGTTTGTGTATCTTTGACTTTTAAGATATGGATTCAGATTATATCAATCAACCTTGCATGTGAAAATGATGGGAAGAGAGATTACTCAGTTTGTGAAAGTCAAAATTAAGCAGCCATAATTGGCCTCCTTGATGATCTAATTCAAAGTTCTGGTCAACCAAAACTTGAGTACTTGATATAGTGTGATGATGTTTGCTTTCTCAGGGGAAGGGACAATATCTTTGTGGAGGAGCTTTTGTTACTGTCTGTATGCCATTCACACTGATTTGAGTGGGATGATATAATAGCAAAATTGAAGCTACCCATGCCGCAACTAAATATGGGTGACCTTTTTAGATAAAAGTAAAACCATAAAATATTGTGAAATAACTTGTAAGCTAGGCTCTGAAATAAGTCGTGTGGTTGTCCTTTTCAAGGGTCAAATCTCCTGCTGCTGTGGTACTGTAGAACGAAAGCACTGTATTTATTAGATGTAAGCAGACATGATATATTATTTATTGGGTGTAGATTGAGGAACTCATTGATCTAAGGGGATCTTTGTGMCACAACAAGAAAAGCTTCTTCAATCATACACTAGTTACATATACTTTTGAGTAATAAATGTAACAGCTAAAAGTCAACAGAAGACTTGCTATATGCTCTCAATTCTATTAGTATGATTAGATCCTCTATTTTGTACTTCTTTTTTTTTCTTGAAGTTTAAGAGAGGTGTGAAATTTTATTCGTCTAAACATGCTAAGCATTCATGGTGGCTTGGATTTTGATGGGTTTTACATGATATGATAAGTTGAAGCAGCAAAGGAGATGATTTAGCATTGATGTGCCTATTTTCTCAAAAATAGTGAGGAAATTATTGTTTTACCATGCTAAACTAGCTATAAATGATTAAATACAATTTTCTTTACTCTGTTTCTTTTGATATTTGAGTTCTAGAATTTACTGAAAACTAAGATTTTACTTATCTGCTAAAAGCGTGAACAGTTAGGATGGGGAGATTGTAATAAAATTGAATGTAAACTGTCAAGGTAAATAAMTATTGTTCACTCAAATACACTGCTCAACTGGAGTTGAGCACAATAATTCAGACAGGTTATTGAACATGCCTAACAATATGAAGAGCCACATGGTGCTAGTTTTCTTTAGGTTTCAACCTCCTCGTTCCATGGTTGAGATGGATCAGTTATGACATGAAACCAACCAATAGGTCTTTAACTTTCCTGTATTCTTTTCKGTTCCTTGAAATGATAAGTGGTTGATTTTATTTTATTTTATTTCAGTTCTCTTTCTTTGGAAGCATTATGTAGGGTAGAAGAAAAAAGGAGGGGGTTGGGGGGGGGTGTTTGACATTTCAGTTTGTCTTGTTGCATGTGTYAGGATTCTTTTAATCGCTTTCTTGGCATAAGTGGTCATCCATGTTCTYGCATTATGAAATAAAAGATCATATTACTGCAGAATTTACAATGCATCAATATTTTTATGGTCACTGGACTTCATAATCATTAGTATTAAGAGTGGAAATGTTTAACTTTACTCACCTTTTTAACAACTTGAGCTATTAGATTCTTGATAATTCAACTTGGTTTTAGAGTAGGCAAAGTTTTTTTTTTTTTTTTTTTTCAATTTTGGTCATAATTAAAGTGTGTCATGTGTTGGGCTTGTTGGAAAGGAGCCCACTGACATGCGAGGATATGTTAAAGAGTGTTTAAATTTACAAATGCTCTGCTCCAAGAGCGCTTGCTTTAAGATGAGATTTATCAGACAATCGCATCTTTTTGGCTTCAGAATAACTAAGGAAGCACATACACTATGCTGCTTCCACAATTTTATCATTGCTAGTCTTAAGAGTAAAACTTGATGCGGCTTGTGAGGAAGTGATATCAAGAAACCTAGTACAGATTAGACCGTCATGAAACTGTAATATTCCAATTTCCTCTATTCTTATTTGGTGCGAGTGTCTGAGTTACTTGTGGATGCATTTGACTTTCCTGAAGGAATTGTTTTGCTGCAATTAGTTTGATTCACTAACCCAGTGATGATTGATCAATGAATTGCGCCTTTTTGGAATGCCTTTCTTTGTTTATACATCAATTTCTGTTGCTCTTGCCTTGAAATGCCAATTTGTTTCTTATCTTACTGTGATTTCTGCCCGTGGTTTTTGTTTCTCTTGTTTTMTCCAACWGTTGGTTTCATATGATGGTAAAAAAATCTGCTTGTGCTTCTTCATTTTCTGCTTTGCAAGTGTGTTCATTTCTATTTCATATATCATCWTTCATCACTGTAATGCTTTTGAAATCCTTTGCAATGTCTTAGCAAATTGGAAATTATTTCACCTTCTTATAGCAATTCCCTTTTTTTTCTCCAGAACCAGATGCTTGAAGGTGCTGTTTTCCTAGATTGTGGATCTGATCTTGGTTCTGCTCGTCACGTGCCTGGTTAGTTCCTTTCATTTAATTTTTTTAACTGTACAAGTTCCAGCCTGGATTGAGAAGATAAGATGAATTTGAACCAACTTAAGTTACTAGCAGCAGTGTAAAGACTGTAGGCCTCTTTTCTTTTTTGCCCCCCCTTTTTTTTTTTTTTTTTTTTTTTGCGCTGGGGGTGGGGGCTGGTGGTCGTCGAAAATAAAAAGTGACATCCATTTAACAAAGCAATTTATCTGAGATCAGATTCTGCAATTGCTTATTAATACCTAAAACTAATAATATATCAACTGAAATTTTTATTGCCATTGAGAAATTATTAACTCTCCTTCTTTATCAGTATAGAGTGTGTGTGTGTGCGCCCGTAGGTCAGTGAAAAGGATACTGAATGGTTAACCGCCCTGTAGCAATCAGACTCAACCTTAATCCTAAATGAGCTTTCTTCTACAAGTGATAAAAATGTACACCGATGTGTCACCCGTTTGGTGAGCGTCAAAGCTTGTCTTCTGATTGGATATGAGGAGTCCATGACTGGTCAAATGTTCAAAAACTAGTGTCAAAGAAAAAGGAAAACAAAGAGTAGAAAAGAAATCTTGATTAGGACAATATTWGCTTTTTTTTACATCTCTTTCTGTTCCTGAGTGTTGGTCAATTTCACATGACAGTATGCTATCTGAAAGTTTGCATTTGAGAGCTTGCAATTGCATATGTGTATTTGTCATTTCTTTTTGGCTTTATTCCCTACATTGTTGCTTTGCCTTTCCATGAAATGGGCATAGGATTAATGATTTATCTCAATGATTTAGGAAATCCTGCTCTAAGACATGGTAAACCAGGAAATGGAGTTGGTCTTGGATATGGCCTCCGCTTCAAGTCTCATGTAGGGCACTTCCAGGTCGATTATGCAGTTAATGCCCTTCAACAGAGAACTGTCTACTTCAGCTTCAGTAACCTGGGCTCATGACAGTCCTAGTCTAGATGCCTGTTCTGCCATTAGAATTATSAAGGRCTTCTCCAATCTTTTTATTCAGGATCACYTTCTGGTTTCAAGAACTGCTGTCTCTGTAGACCAATGTCTGAAACACCATTCAGTTGCTGGTATTGGAAGAAGAGATGCAGAGACTAGAGATAGGATATCTGAAGTTGCAGGTCTGCCGGATTTGAACCATTTTCACCTTGTTCATAAGGTGATATGCTCTCCACTTTGACATCATGGCGAGGAGGGAGAGGAAAAGAGAAAGCAGTTGATCTTAATGAGGCAGATAATCATTTCTTCACAAGCTGGACATACCATTGGAAACAAAAAGAGAAGGAAAAAACAAAGAACTGTCCAMATGATGTCTAATTCATGATTTTGTCTTTCCTATCCTTTCATTGCATTATTTGCACAACTTCCTTTTGCTTCCAGGGTTGTATAATTTGGTCAAGTGCTTTTTTGGCTTTTTCTTCTTTTTCTCAATTTCAAAAATAAAAAACTCAGAGATTTCTTATCTTTCGAAAGAGTTAAAAGTATTTTTAAATGCAAATCACATGGTGATATATAAATTAATTCATACTTGATACGAAAAATTAAATATCATATAATAGTAGTTTTTTTCTCTTAAAACACTACGAACGCTATTATCATGGTTGTTTGGTTAGCTTTGTACGGTTGTTCCTTTAATGTTGACACATATTTTGGTTTAGTTAATAGATATTTTTTGTTTTTCTTCCCCACAAAAATGGATAAAGAAAGTTTTGGTGGTCAAATTATATATACGTATAAATTCTGGGGTCCTAGAACAAGAGTTAGTAAGTACCTAAATCTGTACTTCCATTATTTTTTCCTCTTAGGTATGGGTTGGTGATTATGGTTCTTGAATGATGAAGATGGTCCACCAACTTTATGCCTCATGGCCTTCTTCTATTCTTTAACTCATTTTGACTATGCTTTCTTAATAATAAACAGAGGGTGAAAGATGATAATTAATATTGAAATTTTTAAGATTGTCTGATTCTAATTATTATTTGAATAGTTATGACATATCATTGCGATATTAAGTTGGAACAACAAAGGACCAGAGATTCACAACTCTTAACACATAATTATCTGAACTGTTCGTATTAAAATCTTTCTATTTATAATCCATTCTTTTACATTTATATACAATTTGTTTTTAATGCTTTGGATACTATTCTCAATTAATTTTTGGAATATTGAAAAAGCCATTTTAAAACAGCTTAAAATTGTGGAATTTCTAATAATTAAAAAAATTATATAAATTTAAAAGACAACACGAAAGACCTCCGTCTTTCCCGGCCTACACCTCTGTCTTTCTATTGGAGTAATTTCTTTTTCTGTTTTTGATACTACAAATTTTTATTTTTATTGTCTTTATACACATAATTAGAGTCTTTTTTTTTAAGACATTTTCAATTCTCTTTGTATAGGTGTGTGCCTCATCTAAAATCGATTATGATTTTTTTAAAATTACATTTTCTCATGAGATAAAGTTTCATTTTATAAAAAGAAAAAATTAAAATGTTAGTAGTTTCGTTTTCTTTCTCTTTATCATCTTTTTATGTTGTTTGATACAAGAAAAATTAGTGGATGAGTAATGAAATAGTACGCTCCGATTGAAGGGAAAAAGAAACTTAAAAAATTGCGTATATTATGTCATTCCACCGCGGACCAGTGGCCAAACACACCTGCCTTCAATATGCGAATTTATTTAATGGTAAAATCGTCTTTAACGACAATTATATCATTCTCATTATAATCAATTATCTTTTCTCTTCTTGCCCGCTTCCTTTCTTCTGAAATCTCCCTTTTGAAATCAGGGCTTTTTTCCCAATTGTGAAATTGAAAATTTGAGTAGGCAAAGCTTGATAAAGTGAGAAGGAAACCAGYGAAGGAGGGTTTTGACATGCCACTAGGGATAAGATCCAACGATGACGTAACATGAAGTTGGTTCTGAGAATTTAATGAGAGGGAGAACYAGGAAAAAGAAGATGGGAAATCTGGAGCTTATAGAGGAGGACARGAATACCTTTTGATCTGGGTTGAGATGAGGGTTGGGTAATTTGGACCTTTTGATCTGGGTTGAGATGAGGGTTGGGTAATTTGGAGCTCGACGAAGCTTTACACTGACAGAGGAGGACAAGCTACATCTGTTCCAAATACTGATTGAGACGGATTTAGGTGAAGAGGATGTTGCAGATTTCTTCTTCTCTTTGTTTCTTTTGTGTTTTTTTTTTTTTTGGGTTAAAGGATATAAATAAGTAAAAATAAAATTTAAGGACATACTTAAAGGTTTGATGTTTTTAAGGGCAAAAAAGGCCTTTTCCCCTTAAAATTATACAATCCTTTCTCTAGTGCAAAACAGTGTATCAGTCCAATTTTTTTCTTTTCCTCACATTGGACGTCCGAAACTGCTTCTTATTCCTTAATTTTCTTTAGGGATGAAAAAAAGAAGCCAATTGGATTGACTTATTATTTACTACAAGTAGTATTTTTRGAGAAACTCCAAAGGCAGCCTCTATAATTCATTTCGTGACCTTGGTGGATACCACATACTTGAAGTCCGTGAAGGAGGATATGTCCAAATTAGAGAGAATCCCAAGTTTAAGAGGGGGCATACATTCTATTCCATTGTTTCACACCAATTATTTCGGCTCTTTTGGATCCACAACCACAAAGCGTCCTATCCTTGSTGCTCACTAACTTCATGCTGTCTTTCCTCCTTTTCGTCTCAAGTTAAAATCAAGTTACCTTATTTGAATCAAGTTAGATCAAAGTAGTTGGACTCTTAACAAAATTTGTAAAAATAATAACCTTTTCCTTTTGATCGAGAACCTTGATTTGATCATTAAAACCCTTTCCTTTTTGTGCTTCTTTTCCATATAAACTAGATCAACGATTTGTAATGCCATTTCTAATCAACAACATGCATTTTGCATCAGCTAACGAGAAAAGAAAAATTCCCCAATTAGAAATACATACTTCTTTTGAATTATTCCAACCATACCACTCAGAGACATTAAAGTTTAACCAAAAGGAGAAATCACTTAAAAATGGAATAACTCAACACTCAAGCAAAGGGAATGTCAAAGTTAAAAAGAGCAGAAAAGGGCCTGCCAATTGGGGTAAAAGAAAAGATCATACTTTATCTTTTTGTATCTTTCTCTTCCTTTTTCTTTGTCAAAATATACATATATCCAATAGATCCAATTTCTGCAAAGTCYCAAGCAATTGGCTTGCCTTAGGACTTGTTTGATTCTCATTACTCTAAAACAATCTTTCTTCATTCACATTACATAAGCATCAATATCCACCCAAATATGTACAATACAAAAGAGACCCTAAAAAAAAGCTTCAATTTTACCAGTAGTGCTGGTGCAGCTGCTGCACCTCAATATTCTTTTGACCAGATTTGCATCTGAAAGTTGTTCTATGCTTAATTTGGACTCCTTGGGTTCCTTAGGTTGAGGGCTTTCTTGTTTTTAACTAGCCCCTTCAAAACCTTATTCCCAATCCGACGTGGTACTCCGACATCTTTGTATTCGWGKTGTCCAGAAATATTTTTGTCACTGCTTTCTCTTCTCCTGTAACAAAAATTAACATCATAATTACAGGGGTTTTCCAGAGGAACAACATATTTATAGGGATATATCCAAAATTTCATCTAAATTTAGAAAGAAAAAGAAAAAAYAATTGTGGAAGATAAAGATTGTAACTCAAACAAAGATGCCTTGAACTTTGGATGCCATCTATGTGAAGAAAATAATACTTCAAGACTGAAACTCCCATCAATTTCACATGGAATTGACAACTTATGGCATTTTCATCCAACAAAAGGGAACAAAGTAGAGAAAATATCTTCTCATCAAACACAAAGATTATCTCAATCAAAGCGCCTATCTCTCACCAAAAAAGCCCACAACATGACACTGACCTTCMACCACCAAACGTCCAAATCTCAATCAGTAGATTGGACCAAATATACGGAGTAAAATAACACTGTTSCAATATGTACCACATTACCAAAATGTCCACCACTCATCACTCAACTGAGCCAACTCAGGGAAATTAAGAGTCAACTCAGGAACCCCAAATGAAAGAAAGCAAGCTTACCAGCAGATCCCAAAAAGGAGAGATTAGTCCTTGAAAATGATTGAATCTGCAATTTTCATCAGAGGCTCCAAGCAATCTGGTGAAAATTTTCTTGCAAACATGAGAGAATAGGTGGAATTTGAGTCCCTTAGTCTGTAAATCAGCTCAGGAGAAACTTCAGGAGGATGATAAGTATGTGGATGGCCATTGACACTGTCAGTCCAATTCACCCGAGTCAATGTATATTGAGTGCAGCCTTGTAGATCCGCCATTGATAGGAGTGTGGGAAAATAGTGTTCTTCAGGGTAACAAGACTCCACATTTATACAAGGCATCTTGAACTTTCTCCAAAGTCGCCTATCTTTGATAACCGTCAAAGCGTGCCGCCGTGTGAGGGTGAAAAATTGAGACCCCACCCGGAATTGATCAAAGCTCACTTCAGGTTCCATTACATTTTTCCCTCTTGCATTATATCGATCCCATAAACTYGGGGAATCTGATAGGATCTCAATGTAACTCAGGTAGTCTAAATTTTTTTGCAATTTTTGCATATCGAAAAGGAAATTGTAGAAATAGTTGAAGGAGTGTAAAGGGATACAGTGCTGTGAAATTAAGGTAAAATAGGCATTTGCAGGATCATCTAAGAGGGCATTAGCGAGGAGGCGGCGAGCGGCGGAGATGAGAGTAGGMGAGGAACGCTGGGTTCTCTTAGAAGGAATAGTTCTGTTGGCAAAAACGCCAGTAGGAGGTGTGATTTTGATAGATGGGTCAGAGTGGATGTAAATGTTGTAAAGATTGGGATGAGATTGGTTGAAGAAACGTTGCCAAAGAGGGAGAAAGTAYAGGTCTGAGTTAGTAAGAAACATGAAGGCAATTTTGGGACGGAAGGAGGAGGTGGAGCCGAGGTGGGCTCTGGTGGAAGGGAGCTTCGCAGCCTTGGAGGAAGCGGTGGTGGAGGAGGCGGCGATGGCCTTGTGGAAGAGGGCAAGGTCGTCAAGCTCATCTGGGGCAGTGATGGCGATTCGGCGAGGAGGGAGTACGCGAGGGGCTAAGATGAAGAGAATGGGGAGGGAGAGGAGGAGAGTGAGGGTGGGAATGAGGGGAGACGAGGGGTATGAGAGAAGAGGCATAATGGAAATGGGAATTTTGGGAGGGAAATTAAGAAGGGAAAATCTGGGCTGGAAAATGGGGTCGTTTAGAGAGGAGGATTCATTTGGTGGGAAAATGGTGTGTGGGTTTAAGGCTTTAAGGACTAGAGGGGTGGAGGAAAGGAAGTGAGGATTCAAGAAATTGGTTTCTGGGTGTGGAAATGGAAGAATAGAGAGGGGATGGAAGCGGAAAGGAAAGCAAAGAATGGTTGGGACCAATTGAGACAGCAGGATTGGAGGGGAAGGGTGTTTTCACAAGGCAGGAGGATTGGGGTAGTGAAAACTGAAAACAACTACTCTTGGAGGTCTAGTGGGCGTCTCTAGATTTTAGTCTTTGGCTTAAGATCGGATCTTTGTCCGCACTCACTGGTAAATCACATGGACTATCTTATGCACTCYCAAAAATTAKCACTATATGCGAGTTTTCCTGTAATACCCTTCTGCTGAGAAAAATAAATAAATATGGTGATCGATATTTATCCCAATTTAATATTTCAATTCACTACTTAAACTTCAAGAGTACTTTATTAGGAATACTCATAGTGGACAATTAAAATAACAGAATGGTCAGGAAGAGGGATTTTCTTTTGTTTGCTTCTTGTTTAAGGGAAATGGAGATTATTGTTTTAATTTCTAAACAGATATTATAATWGAAAACAACAGGAAAAGACATAATCTTCATTCTAAAGTCAAAAAAGTGGTAAAAGGAGACAAAGTAATACTACTAGTAAAATAAATATCAAATAAGCATGCCGCAGAAAAGGTTAAAATTCTAAAATATAGAAAATCACATAAAAATCTTTATTTCTTCTTGCTCATGAAATATTCGAAAGTTCAATTTTTACTTTACATCAAGGGAAAAAAAAAATGGGAAAAGCAGCCTTAGCCAATAAATTTATTTTTAATTATTGGCCTATCACTTGATCATTTAAAGAATTTCAACATGAAACAGAATTAATCACCCCTTTAACCCATGATATATAATATTTAGATAAAATTAACTTTCTCCTTTAAAGCATGAAGGGAAAGATTACTTTTATCTAAATGATGRAACATTCATTTATTGGAGCATGAATTTGGTCGGCTTTGTATTTTTTCATTGAACCAATTASAGCACCTACTATGTGCTTCTCTTGTTGATTTAACCACCTTCCAACACAGAAAGCAAGATCAAATTATCAAAAATTCTCACTTGAAATTATCAAGAACTCCAAGTTAATTATAAAAGATAAAATAGAGTAAAAAGAGATTTTTCTTTTTTTATTATGAAATTCAATGAAGACAATTAATACCACTCTCCAATTTCTGTATAGGTAAAGGAAGTAGTTAAGCTTTTGACATCCATTATTTGCAGAAAGTGGTTTTTTTTTTTTTTCCCAAATAATCAAATTTTATAGTCTCTTTACGTCAATAATCCAGTTTCTTTAGGGATCAACCTTCCTAACATTGATGTCGTTTTTACCGACGCCTTTACAAAACTAAGACGRCAAAGCAAACGGCATCTTCACATGGCCATGATTGTGATTTATTAAAGACGCCTGTTTAAGGGGGCTTCCTATTGAAGACGCTATTTTAAGGGGCATTTTACTCTAAAATTCATATTTTCTTGTCACTTAGTGTTCAAAATAACCTGCAATAATCTAAACCTGTATATTACAACATTGTGAAAAGAAAAAAACAAGGAAAAATGCTAATAACATTCTTTTCATTCGATAAATACCAAATGAAATTGACTTTAGACATTCATAACTTATATAAAACACTATCCAACAACATAATAATATCTAAAAAAGTACAAGCGTTTTTAACATAAACATAAAAGAAACATAGTTATGAAAATGTCTTACAATAGTCACAAATAAACATGTTCAATAATATAGAGAGCAATGCAACAACATCAGCTATGTGAAAAATAACCAAATCATTAAGTGTTAATTCATCCTCACGATATCAGCTATGCGATAATTTTTTCTATTATGACCCGCTCTATGACAATTCCCACATCTTCATGAAGAATCGGATAGTCCGCTTCACTTCTAATCCTCACACTTTGAACAAGACCCCCAAAATTTTTCTTTATATTCAGCTTATAGTGAAAAAGGTTGAAGGGTCRCGATCTCCAAYACGAATCATGTGGAACCAAATAGAAATTCTCAATYTATGCTTTCCGATAGCGTTTCTTCAAATATACTTCATTAACAAGCTCACTCGCTTGCTAATCCCGATGATGGAACACKACAAAATTATGAGAATAAAGAATTTCAAATACAAGTCACTTATGGCAATTGCATGATTTTTCACTTATTTTCACGGTGTAGATCTTGTTCCCTCTTCCATCTCCTCTAGGCATAGATTTCYCGCTGAACAAGTCAAGTTGAGAATTGTAGTGCARCAATGTAAGWGTACGAYATTTCTTTTCATTGTCAAAAAATTTCTTRCCATATGCTGCGGGTAAAAAAATGTTTATTATGAGTCGCTTATTCACAATGATCTTAAACATACTTCATGAATTTTACTACTGTTATTTTTTACAAAACTCAAAAGGAAATTTTGCAATTGATTAATATTGTTTATTTATTTAGTGGATGGTTATTGCGAGCCCAAAAAGCTACTCGAATATGCCTTCATTATCAAATTTCTCTCTTTATTCTAATCTTTTCTAAGGCTCGGAAGATTTTGTCCCAACCATTGTATGCAGAATCTATCTAGGGCCGTCCAATAATCTCATCTTTMCTTCTTTTACCTAGAATAAATGGTGCCAATTAGACTAGGGTCTCAACCAATTCAATTTAAATTCATTTATTATCTTAGTTCGAGTAAAATCTTGTATAACTTTGTTTTTRATCAACCTACRATTTATAACTTTAATGTGTACWTACATAGCATAAGATAGAGATTATACAATCTCAAATTACGTTATCGATTTTASAAATGCTCAGAATCTTTTATGAAGTWAAATTGTGATGAAAAAGATAACAATATAATATGTAATAGAAAATGATAACACATCCTTCATGATGTGAGACTGTAGCAGAAATTACATTTGTCATTTCATGAGGACGCTATTTAAAATTGCATTAAAGTTATATAAATAGCATATGAGTGGAAAACAAAGTCAAATGACAACCTTCGACTGGTGTCATTCTTATAAAAAGAACCCTGGTTCAAGCTTAGTTCAATTGAATCAAATTCAGACCATTCAAGCTGGAGATCAGCAAAACGTAGTTAGTAATACCACTTGTAAGAGCACGACACTTCTTTAATTCAATGGCCTCCACAACCACATAACCTTTTCTCAATCACACAAATACAGCACTAACTTCTCCTGCCAAGTTCCATTCTACACTTGATAATAAAAGCAAACGCCTTTAAAGTAATAACTCATTGGTCAAATAGATTACTCGTCGTCCAAAAWGAGCAGAAACTGAACCGTGGAGTTTTACAAGTAGGGAGGGTGCGGTGGGGACGACAACCAAATATGTATGCTGATTTAAACTACTAAGAGCTAAGCAACAAACAAACACAGATAAATATCATTAAGATAAATAAATATTGCACAACACAAACTTACAATACTTTCCAAGCTGGTTYAAATCACTGAATGTCTCACTTCACAAATAATTGAACAGAAGAACAATTTGACAACTTTTCTACAGATGGGAGAAGAAAAAGTCTTGCAACATTTGCAACTCACGGAGGACTTGCAGCTCAGAACAATAAAAAGAACGAAGATATGCTGAGAAGGGGGGGAAAAAAATAAAAATGGAGATAATAATTTACCATTACAGCAGCCTTAATCAACACCAACAAAGTTTATTTCTGTGAAAGGAGCACCTGTCTTCCAACCCTGTCCTCACGGTATTGCCAAACGAAACAGGAACTCACGCACTGCCATAGTGTTTCCTTTAGAGAAGCACCCTTATGTACAAACTAGAAATGGTAGAACTCTAATGGAAGAGTTGCGTGGCTATTCAAATCCTGAGGCTATTAATCAACAGTTTGTGAAGCTGGTTTTGTATGCTTCTCATCATCTCCATTTAGTTTGGCTTTGTCCTTAGCAGGCTTCTTTTGTACAGTAGGAGACTTTTTGACGGCATTTTTAACAGTTTGTCTAGTTGTCTGAGGCCCAAGACCTTGCCCTGATCCCATCAAATAACAAATAACTTATGAGGTGAAGGAAAAAGCATGTAGAAAAGAATTCTTTATTTTAATTTTATCTTATCCTAGGTACTATTGATCAAAGATAATATACTTTCTGTTCTTCCTCTGGGGTTGCAATTATTTGATTTAGTTAATCAAGRTTCCAAGCAAAAGCAAACATCATTTGCCTAGTATTGGTCCAACCAAAAGTGAATGAGTTCCCTCTGGAAGAATGATGCAGGTGCTTTACCAAACATTTCAGTGAGATTATTTAGTTTCCAATTATGAAACGCGTAAGCATTTCCCTTCTTGAAATGAGCAGTAGGACAGAGAAAGAGAGAGAGAAGAAACTGACCACTAGGCAGTGATAGTCTCTTCTTTCCTGGCTTTTCTGAATTTGCTGATGATCTCTCTTTGGGGTTGCTATGTGACCTTGAAACAATATTTGATTTTGCGCCAGCTCCTTCAATTAAATCTTCAAGAACTTTAGCCCTTGGTTTGGCAGGCATTGTCACAGGTCCTTCTTGCTTGCTTGCTGACTTATTTGGTGATGAGCTARAACCATCAGAATGAGATGGAGCTGTTTTCTCATTTGACAAGTTAGAGTTAATGCTTGAACGTGATGGACCTGCTTTGTCATTCTGGTTTGAAGCAACAGCTTTCTTGCCGGTAGGCTTTATCTGATTCCTGGTTCCATTCTTTTCATCAGCTGATCCATTCTCATGAATCATCACTCCATCTCTAAGATTAATGTCTAGAAAGCGATTCTCCCAAGGACGAACAGCCATCCATCTTTCCAACCAATTCCAGCCCCAGTTGCTTTTATCGGGTTCAAAGCCAGCAGGGMTTGCCTGCTGTCTTGATCCTGCCTGCCACTGCAGCAGGAAGTGATTTTTCTTTAAACCGGAATACAATATTTTACAACCAATTATACAGAAAATGGAAGAAACGGGGGGGGGGGGGGGACATGATGGAAATGGCAAGGGAGAGAACTAAAAGATATTAACAGTATCTCCTTTTTCATTGTAGAGGAGGTTATATCCTCCTCTTCTAATGCTATTGATTCTTTTTCATAACAAAGATTACCAAGGTACATAGTAAAAGAATCTTAATCAGTATTATACACAATTAGCAAGTAAACAGAGAAAAATACAYACAGGAAGATAATATTTCAATTCTTTTCTGYAAAAAGTTGCCATTCTAGCAGTATCAGCCACCAACTTAAGGAGCTCTTGTCAAACAGKACACCTTTTATTCTTACCTCACAATTTGTAACTTCCACACCCTAKGGAGCTTTTAGCAGRACCTAACCTTTTACAAATGCAAGGTTTCCCATACCAGTCACTRGTTAATCTATTACTCTAGTTATCTAGATTCTTATTTAGCTTCTTTCTTCTTCCAACATTGGTATCAGATTTGATAAAATAGAAATCAGRAAAATATTTTAACAGAAGCACAATAGGTCTTTGACTATCACGCTTAAATTTGTCAGGTCTTGCAAAGAATATTGGATTTCCAGGCTGAGGAAACATAAACTTTGCTTGATGTCTGTACAAAGATTCAAATTTTGAACTAGGGATAAGGATAGAGTTCAGGGTGTGGTATATCTCTAAGTTTAGATTATCATGTACAGTTCTTCTAGGTGGGTAGCTATCTGATTGTGTATTGTAATGTAGGTCTATAAATCCTTGTACTACTTTGTATTAAAAAAAGTAATCGAGAGATTAATCAGTGTATGTGAATTTTTTTCCTAAATTAATCCTCTTCCTGCGTTTATGGTATCAAAGCTAAACCTTGGTTCCTGAATTTTTCTTGGAACACTGAAAAATTGTCATCTTCCACAACCAACAATGCCAGATAGTACTTCTGACAATGTCACCACCTCCACTCACCAAGACTCCATCAGCCCATATTCCACTTAGTGCCTATGAAAATCCTTCCTTACAGATTACCACACACAAATTAACTGGATTGAATTACCTCCAATGGTCTCAATCTGTAAAAATGTCCATGAAGGAAAGATGAGATACTTAGACTGGCACAGTTAAATCCCTAGTTCGACTGATACAAAAACTCGTTTTATGTGGGAGACGAGGATGCCATAATTATGGCATGYTTGATTAGCTCTATGAAGCCTGAGATTGGCCAGGTCTATCTCWTCCTCGCAACAGCCTAGGAAATATGGGAGTCAGGTTACTTATTCGTACCAAGGCAACGCTGCCCAAGCTTTTGCTGTGAAGACGAATTTGAAGGATGTTCGTCAAGGAAACCAAGATCTTACCCGGTATTTCAATCAACTGAAAACTTTGTGGCAAGAGCTTGATTAGTTCTCTGCTGTTGAATGGAAGTGCACCAARGATGCAGCTTGGCTCCAGAAGCTAGTGGAGAAGGACCAAGTCTATGATTTCCTTAGAGGACTTAATCCAGATTTTGATGCTGCTCGAGAGCGTGCGTTGGGACTGGAGAYTTTGCTGTCTATTTTGSAGGTATTTTCTTATATTCYTAGGTAGGAGTGCCGTAAAGAAATCATGACTGGACAACGATATGAACCTAAGTCGGCTCAGGTACAGCCCTTGCTGGAAATTCATCCAGGCCTGCTTCATGGCGGACTGACTAGAAGGCTAATATCTGGTGTGAGCATTGCCACAGGCAAGACACACAAAGGAGACATGCTTATTGTTACACAGTAATCCAGCTAATCTCCCATTCAGCGGTCCCATTTGGAAAAGATTCAACTGGAACGCTACTGGRGGGTCAAGCTTACACTGCTAGATCCAAGATTCAATCTGCTCACGCTCCTTTCTCCAAGGAGCACTTTGATTGGCTCCATCAGCTTATCAACAAACCATCTCCATCTCCGATTACTGAATCCTCTACCTGCACGGCTACTCCGGAAGGTAATATCCCTTGGATTATTAGACTCTGGTGCATCTGACCATATGACCGGACAGTTTGCCTTGTTACATCTTGCTTTCCAGCTTCTTTTCCGGCTTCTGGTCATCAAGAAGTACGRATCGTGAAAAAGAACTATACCTCTATCTCAACATCTCCATTTATCCTCTGTATTACATGTTCCCAATTCCCAATTCCCCACTGACTGTGAATTTCAGGATGGGGATTCGGGGAAGATGATTGGAGTGCTAGAGAAGCTGGTGGGCTCCACTATTTTGAGGATGCTGTTGTTCAAGAGGAACAAGTTCWAGCAATAAATAAAGTTCCCTCTATGTTGGTGTGAGATCAAGGTTGTTAATTCTCAATCTGAAAGTGTGTGAGTTGGCTAAGCACCAACGCTCTGTTTTTTGTTCTAAACCTTATAAAAGTTCATTTCCTTTTTCTCTCATTCYTAGRGACGTATGGGGCCCATCTAGAATTCCTAACTTATCAAATACTCGTTGGTTTATCACATTTATAGATGATCATTCTAGATTAACTTGGTTTACCTTATGAAAGATTTGACGTAAGTTCAATTTTCAAACAGTTTCATTTTATGATTGAAACACAATTCCAAACAAAACTCCAAATGATTCGTACCAACAATGGGAAGGAATCCTTCTCGACTCTTTTAGGTCATTCTTTCACCAAAAAAAAAAAAAAAAAATTCTTCATTAGTCATCATGTGACGACACCCCACAACAAAGTGGAATTGCTCAAAGAAAAAATCGCCATTTACTAGAGGTTGCTAGGACCCTACATTCACTACATATTTACCAAAATGGTTTTGGAGGGAATCCATCCTTAGTGCTGCATTCCTTATCAACAGTATGCTATCCAGGGTGTTAAAATTTCAAACACCATCAAGTGTCTTCAACAAGACATTCCCCATGTCATGAATGGTTTATTCTATTCCGCTTAAAGTTTTTTGTTTTGCCTTTGTCCATGTTCATGCCCAAAATCYAAACAAATTTGATCCTAGAGCTATCCAAACTGTTCTCCTTGGTTATTCTCTGACTCAAAAGGGTTACAAATGTTATGATCCGATCATGAAAAAAATGTACGTCAATTACGATGTCACATTCTTTGATAATCAGCCCTATTTCCCCAAAACTTTCCCGTCAYGGGYAGAATTTAGACGAAGCTCATGTTTGGGATATACATTCGGTCCAACCAGTTGTGCCCTCCAGTCCTATCAACTCCTCTGTCCTATTCTAAATCCAATTCCAGATCAGCAACTTATGTCAGAAAACTCTAGTCCATTGCCATTACTATACTTTGACCGGAGAGGGAACCAGAAGTTAGAGGCCCAGAACTTCGTGATTACTCAAAGAAGCAGCATCGTCAGCAAAAGAGTGACCTGCCTGTGGACACTAGCACTGCCTTGAGACCAGAACCAAACCCAGATCTCACCTTTGATGAAGAGAGGAGGACTGATCTAAAGCAATGGACCAGAGTCTTGCCACAAGGCAGTCCAATAAATGAAGTAAATGAGCAGAAAGGATCCGCTCATATCACTCATTGTCACCAGCTTATCAAACATTTCTGTCAACCTTGAAAAAGGTACTGCATCGGGGAGTATTGTTGAAGCTATGAATGATGTTAAGTGGAAGAAGGCTGTACTTGAAATGAGAGCATTGGAGAAAAATAGAACATAGAAGATAACTGCATTGCCTAATGGAGTAAAACGAATAGGGTGCAAATGGGTGTTCACAATTAAACACAAGGCTGATGGAACCGTGGAAAGATACAAAYCATGCGTAGTTGCCAAGGGATATACTCAAGCATACAGTATTAACTTCCTTGAGACTTCCGCATCCGTAGCAAAGATGAACACAGTGAGAGTTTTGCTGTCAATAGCGGTTATGAGGGAGTGGCCATTACATCAAATGGATGCAAAAAATGTGTTCCTAAATGGAGATCTCAAAGAAGAGGTGTATATGTAGTTGCCACCAGGTTTTAAAAATACTTATAGGTAGAATAGGGTAGGTTGGTTGCTAAGTCACTCTATGGATTAAAGCAATCAATCTCCAAGGTCTTGGTTTGATRGTTTCTCGAAGTCTATTCAAAAAGCTGAGTACACCCAAGGACATGGGGATCATACAATGTTTTTATCGTCACTCTAGTGGGGGGGGGTACGGTTTTAATTGTGTATGTTGATGACATAATAATTACTGGGAGTGATGATGTCAAAATCTGTAGATTYTAGGAATTCTTAGCTACRGAGTTTGAAATGAAAGACCTCGTAAATTGAGATATTTCCTTGAGATGGAGGTGGCCAGATCTAAGGAAGGGATTATGATGTCTCAAAGGGAATATACTTGAATTTACTTAAAAGAATTTGTTATGATGGGAACTAAACCAGTGGATGTCCCAGTTTAGCTTAATCACAAGATTGGACAAATGGATGGTGGAGATAAAGTAGATTGAGAGAAGTAACAAGGTTGGTAGGAAAATTGATTTACTTGACTCATTCAAGACCAGACACTTCTTTTGTAGTGAGTGTTGCAAGTCAATTTATGCACACACCTAGGAAGGAACATKTTGGAGCTGTATTTTGGATCTTCAGGTACKTGAAAAATAATCATGGGCGGGGAACTTTTTTCAAGAAGGGTGGTGAGTTGACAGTAGAAGGTTACAAGGACGCAGATTGYGCAGGGTCGGTGGATAGAAGGTCAACTTCTGGATGGTGTACTTTTGTTGGAGGTAATCTGGTTTCATGGCGGAGTAAAAAGCAAATTGTTGTTGCAATATTTCACAAAGGGACTTCCCAAGCCTATGTTTGAATCTTGTATTAACAAGCTTGGTTTGAATGACATCTACAAACCAGCTTGAAGGGAGTGTAGAAAGATTCGAATTTTMAACTAGGGATAAGGATAGAGTTCAGGGTGTTGTATACCTCTAAGTTTAGATTATTATATAAAACTRTTTTAGGTGGGATAGCTATCCGATTGTGTAWTATAACGTAGGTCTATAAATCCTTGTACTATTGTATTAAYAAAGTAACAGAGAGATTAATCAGTAAGAATCTCTTTCCTAAATTAATCCTCTTCCTGCATTTACTTTTCTTATTTCRCCACAAGAATCTTTGAATAGATCCTGTAAGTTTCACCCAGAGTACTACATGGAAAYTGCACACTCAATGCAATATACATGCTATCCTATCCTTTTMTATATGCTTGTTTCATATGCAATGCAGCATCCATGCCCATCTTCAAGTCAGTGATTTTTCAATTAATGTATTGCTTCATTTCATGCATATACACATTATTGAGGCAAATGCAGAAATCTATCTCAAATTTTCTAGTATCAATGCCTATAAGCACCAGTAAGCAATTCCAAACTCTTTGTAAAATGACGTATACTATTCGAATGAAGTCAGAACAAGTAAACATATAAAGCTATTAAACTCCAAACATATAAATAGTAATAACAAAATATACAGAAGAAAGAACATCTTTATCACAGGAAAATGATGATTATAGKTGARCTAAAAATCTATTGGAAAAGAGATGAGACAGGAAAAGGAAGAATGTCTAATTTTGTCTATCATATCTCAACTCTTGCATCAAAATCATCAAAGTCATGACCAAGGCCTGAAAAGATGTTCAAGYGCTTCACTCATAAAATGAAGTAAAGAATACTTCACATTTTTCTTTATCCTGCTGAAATTTTTCAAACCTTACTTTCTGTTCTTCCACAGCTATATTGCATGTTACTTCATAGTGCAAGTATATTATCCTTCATAGTTCATATGCCTATGAAACCAAAGATATGCCGCTGAGCTCTGTTTGGGGTTACTAGATGACTGAGATAGAGGATTAGATTACAATGATAAATAATATGGCCTACTCCCTCCGTCTCAATTTATATGACCTACYTGTTATTTTTGGAGTATCCTGAAATGCTTGACACATGGCTAGTTGAAACTGTACAGAATACTTTATTGTCCCCACAATATATGGCTTCTATATCTTCATTTTTTACTCATTTTTTGCATAAAGCGCATACTAGCCCACATGTTCCAACTTTTTATCATACTGTAATACATTTTCAATTCCCGCACAAACTATCATAGCGACCCCAACACTGCCAAATAAAAGTGGGACTAACGGAGTAAGTTATCGATAGCATTTGTTTTCCCTTTTTGGTGTCAGACTTGCGAGACATGATCATATCAATCTTTTCATCATTACTATTAAAAGCTTCTAAGTATATAAGGGAAAAAATGTTCAGTGGTATATTGAGTCTCAGTTGCTCTTCCAACACWAAAGATAGCACAAAAACAATTACACTATGATTTTGATATTTAAGTTGATGATGTTCTTCTGCTCTTAAAAGCATCATTATACTTCATACCTGATAGAGGAGAATAAGATGGTTACCTGGTGAGCCAAAGCATATGCCATTGCCCTTTCACGCTTGGCTGCAGCCTCCTGCCTCTTGATCAACTTGGCTTGTATTTGTTCGACAGATCCAACACTATCACACCATCCTTCCTGTGTATAAAAGAAGGTAATCATTAATTGCAGCAGAATATGAAATCTGCAACACCTAAGTTAGCTCTAAATTGTAGCACATCATAAAATGAAAAATTATCRGTACTTTTAAATTTTAGATCATGASAAAACTAATAGTAATAAGGAACACAGGCCTTTTAACTCTAAAAACCRTAATAAATAACAGTAACAACCAAAGAGACAATGATCAAGCAGCTCAAACTTGAATTCTTGATCTAGTGTCAATGAAAAAYGAGAAAAGCTTAAATGGAAAGAAGAGTGCCAGCTTATATTGATAGAAATGTGCTACGTATTAGCGACTYATATTTCAGAGCAGATAGCTTTCAACTCATTATACATTGACTTTTGCAATGTATGTTCCAAKAACTGTTCAGGAAACATTATTTATGTGATGCATCTGATGTTGCATACTTCTATTTCCCGAACACGAGCCTCATGTTCAAGTTGTTGCTGAAGTTTCTGTTGGCTTGTTTGACTTTCCAATGCCATACGAACACGCCTTGCTCGTACTCGGGCCTGCACTCTTACTAGAGCTTGCATACAACGGAGGGTAATTGCAGCTTGCTTTCTTACAGCATGGCCCCTAACAAGGGCTTGAAGTCTAACCAGCCCTTTTAAAGCTCGCAAAGCTCGCCTAGCCTGAGAATCATCCGGAAAATATTTTGTCAAAATCAGAAAWTATAGACAAGTTAAAAAATATATTTAACTAATTGCATCAAAAGGGAAAAGGTTTGTTGCAGAGCAAGCAGAAGTTGTTGCTCATTGATTCAACAGGAAACACAAATCATTGATCACATTTTATAAAGCATTTATATTGCATGTGCTCGAAGTTGCTTTTCATGATTCAACAGGAATATAAATCATTGATCACATTCAAAACTTATAGAGCATTTAAATTTTATGTGCTCATGTAGAAGTTGCTTGGATTCAACAGGAAATATTAACTATTGATCACACTGCAAATTTATAATGCATTTTTTACATTTTATGTGCTTGGTTATGACAAGATATGCCTCTAACTGTTCAACCTATACAGCAAGGATGTAACAAGCAGAAAATGAATAAGTATTACATGTAGAAAGCTTCAACTTACCTTTAAAAACTATATCCAGTCCCATATTCTTAGAAARTATAAAGAAGGATGCAACAAACAGAAAATAAGTGAGGTACATGTAGAAAGCTGCAACTAGCCTTTAAAAACTATAACCAGTCATTTTTCAAATCTATTTTTTTTTTTTTGCAGTGACAGTGAACTCCATTTAGCATTTGTCATCCCAAAAGKAGGGCASCTCAAATTCATTTCACTCAATTGGATATCGGAATGCWAGCAATGGAGCACCATGGACCAGTCCCATCCATTAAAACCCCAAATGTTAAAACTTCACCCTGAATAATACTTTGTAGATATTTGAAAGAAATATTTCTTACAAATATTTACAAATATCTGATTAGTATATTCTTCAATGGTAAAATTTGTAAAAACGTGACTGTGCTTATCATGATCCAATCAAATGCTCCGCCAAATGCACAAAAGAGACTCCAAAAGTATTTTATCAACAAATAAGTTACCCTAGACCCAACAAATAAGGCTCTATTTGGATATSAACTTGGGCCAAGAATTTTTCTTRCAAAATTTCAACTCTCATTTGTTTTACCTCCCAAGTTAAGAAAAGTTTTATCCCACTCCAGGATATCATTTGTTTTACAWCCCAAACAAAGATATTTACTCCCAACACAAGAAATTTTCCTACAAACACCACTAAAAAACCAAAATGCTAACAGTAAAGTTTCTTTCTTTCATTTTCAACAATAAAGATCTGCTTTCTTTTAGAAAGAACAGCCGATGAAGACATTGGAGTTGCAGCTCCAACAAAATTCTTACATAGACATGCAAAAAAAAAAAAAATAATTTTTATTTATTTGGTTGCTGGGATTTTTATCACATTTACTGCCAAATCCAAACTTTTAGCTTCATTGAATTTCACCAACACTTTCGAAGCCACAGATATGCAATAGTTCAGAGAGAAACAGSAGAAAAACATCCTTTTGGGTTGGTTGCATTGCAGAAGACTTCAGCAGCTGAGTGTGTTTTCTGCACTTCTGCTAGCTTCACTAAAGGAATATGCAACTCGGAGGAAAACTTCTGAACTTGTCTGGATTTGGCAGAAAGACGACGTTTTTCTTTTTGACCAAGCAAACGTTTGTAAACATTTGACTGAGCTAAATTCAAATGTTTACAAATTTAGCTCGTTCATGTTTGAAATGGTTTGGGTTGGTTGAATTGCAGAAAACTTCTGCAACTCGGAGGAAGGATTGTGTTTTGTTGTGCTTCTGCTAGCTTCTGGAATTCTGTCATTTTTTTTTTTTTTCTGGAAAACTGTTTCAATGATTAAAAAATTTTAAATAATTGATTATTCAAGCACAATGGAACCTGTAAATGTTGAATAATTGATTAAAAAAACTATTCATTTCAGTTCAAAATTATGAATAATCAATTATTCACTTACAAGTTATGAAACTCAAAAAAAAAAGAAAAAAAATTGCAGGTTCGGCAGCCCCATCCAAAAGTACATGATGAAAACAATAAAATAGGTAGAATGAAAAATTAGTGCATCAATTAATTCAAGTTTTTCATCGATTATTCAAGGGGAAATGTCGATCTTGTGAGAGTTTTGTTTACTGGCTTATGGGTTTCTATGAATTTCATTTGTATTTTGATTTAATTTGTTAGGAATTGAATGAATTTCTATTGCAGATATTGCTATCAACAATCCATTTGTTATTTTTGTAATCRAAATGACTTCTTAACTCAGAAATTTCTAACTTCATCCACAAATTTGAAATTCAAATATTCCAGTTTCTRGTCCTCCTAAATCAATTTCAACCTGACGCTCCGATGTATCTATCAATARGACAAATCCCCTGAGCAATAGCTTATGAGTAACACATGCTAGGATACTCAGTTGCAATTCTCAAATGCCAAACTGTCACCCTGGTGCAGATAAAARGACAAAAGAGGACTGCAAAGCATCTTAAATATTCAATCAAAAGTAGTGGAATCTGAGCATCTTACGCAATTCTTGAGCTTGTCAGATATAAACCATCATTCCAGTACCATGTTCGGGCTTCTTGGCAGGCAGTCTCAAAAGCTCTACATAGCCCTCTTCTAGCGAGAGTGCCGCCAATGAATGCTCCTTATTCTTGGAGTAGCTTTAAATAGAAGATCATTTTATTGTCTATGTTAATCTTMCTCCCAGATATTTTCAACTTACAAATGATTGTTCTTAGAAATACCTTTATTTTACTAGACATTTTTCCATATTATGAGGCATGCCATGACCCTCTCATAAGTAGAACAAGCCTATGGTTCTGTCCCTTCAGCCAGAAAGTTGGTAAACTTGTGCCTCCAGTTTGAGGCCACCAAATGTACTAGTAGACCACTTTCAAAGAATAGAAGAACAAATGCCAAAGGTTCATTTCCAGAGGGAGTATCTTCAAATAAGTACTATGTTTTGCAGCTACATATTAGCACAAAACTACTGCTCTTGATTGCACAGGTGAAGTTAAGGAGATTTACCAGATATAATTGTAGATATACCTTGACAGTTCTTTTCGTCACTCTAAAATAGTTTTACATTCTACAGTTCATCATGCTTTTCCTCAAAACACAAGTTGGTTATGATTAATGCTACAGCTGTACTACCCTAACTATATGTGCTCATCCCACTACATCTGTAAGTTAGTACATATTTTCATAGCAAAGACAAAAATTACAAAGACAAAAATTACAAAAACTGTCATATAAGGAAAGTGAACAGGATTTCGCTTGGGGTTAAATGGCCCCTTTTTGCATACTGATATCATGAAATCCAAAGGAAATCCAAAGGAAATGCAAAGGAGATATAAAAGATTATTTGTAAAGAAATCCAAACTTAAAGGAATAGTTCCATATTTTTATGGATGGTTTATCAATTCAAGCTAACAACAATTACCTCGTGATGATCAGAAACCCCCAAAGTGTTTAATTGAGTTCAGGCATGCAAAACTCATTACCRYAAACTGCCTACCATAAATGCAGGTAGTTACAAATAGATAGAAACATATGTACATGCATACTCCAAGAAATTAATCTCCGTAGTTAAAACACAAATTTGCCGCTTAGTTTGAGGAGAAAAACAATAAGCTTCAGCAAGAAAAATCCACATAAATCACTCTGCACCAATAGTTATGCGAGGCAAAAGCACCACAACTTAACCCAACAGGAGTTAAAATCAAAGACTTCTTTTGATTCCTTTCTAGCCAAAAGCTAGTTCAATCCACTACTACCTTTTTCCCTGATCAGCAGAGATAGAAAATGCCAGCACTTTACAAGATCAAGTTCTTTTTCTATGTTCTCAGGTTTTAGGAAGGCAATTGTATACCTTCGCTACACTTAATACAAAGCCTTCTCCAATATGACAGAAAAACGTACACATAAATCAATACCATGTGTAGAAGTGCAGATGATTGTCAGTTTAAAGTTTAGGCTAAAGAYTAGCTATAAAAACCCTTTAACTTCTCATTTCAATTCCCACCTGTGAGACTCTGTTAAAAATATAATCCTATGCATTTAAAGACTCAGGCAAACCACTTCCATCTCTTGGAGGAAGACAGAAGATAGAAAAAGACGCCACTGAATGGATAGCTTTTTCTGAAACATTTACACAAAGTAACAGTTCAGGTTCTTCTTTTGCAACATGACTATGTGAAGCCAATACCGAATTTGTAAGCATGGTTTGTAAGTAAGTATTTCCTCACCTGTGTATCAGTTATTACAAGGCTAGTTCAAAATGTATAGTTGTAGGGTAACTTATAAAGGATACAATTCATAAAAATTCAGCAAAAAGTGCTTGGCTCGAAAAGGAAAAGAGGCCAATAGAAAACCATGTACAGGGTCAGTCAGTAAATATGCCGATTTGGAAGGGGGGACAAAAAAGGGAATCTTTACCAGGAACCCTCTAAAAGCTGTCTGGATTCGCGTGGCTGCCCATTCTTCTCGCTGTTGTTGAATCTGAGCTGCATCCTGCACTTGAACTGAACTAGAAGGAGTGCAGGCAGCTTCCAAAAATGAAGGCATGTCAGCATCTTCAGCTGGCCTAGCAGTATCCTGATTTGGTTCATCCCGAAGTAAATCAGTTTCAAATTCAACTGAATGCTTCCTTCGATGCCAAAACTTTCCAGTTGCCCCAGTCCTCTGAAACATTTGGATGATTAAGAATCTATGAAAAACTAAGAAAGCATAAACGACATCAAACACAATATGTATGTAGAAACCCTTCACTAGTTAAAAGCACAACCTTGATGCCAGTTACGATGATGGCATCAATCAAGATTTTTACTGAAAACTTTTAAGACACCCATGCAGAAGAGAGAAAATTTTTACTGTAAAGTTCCTGTTGTTTTGCCCTTATCAAAAAAATACATCAACCAGATACTCCTGACTTGCTTCACCAAAGAACAACTGAAGATAATGCTAAATGCTGCCCTGATGGATCTGCAGGATGTGAGAAACTTAGAACAGCATTCCACTATTTTACTTGRATTACTTTTATCTCTCTGTTTGTACACACTAATATTACTAATTCTCAATCTTTTAGTATAATGAAAAAGTAAAAAACGTTGGATGGAACTATGCTCCTCTTGTTCTATTGATTATATTAGAGGAGGAGCATGCACAATTTAAGGAAGCTCAAGGAATTCCAATATCAGATGCTCTCTTTACAACATCATATTCCAGTCTCGTTTTTTACTTCTGCTTTTCTTAATCTTCCCACTCTATTTCTCACTCAACATGGGGCCATTGCCTGAAGGAAGAAGGAGGGAGGGAGAGAAAGACTAATAACAGGATACATTGATTACTCACATTTTCATCCTTTTCTGAAGAATGTGATTTTTCTGGTTTCCTTAAACCAACCAAAGCTTTAATCCACTTCCCTGAGACACCCATTTCTGCAGCCGTGCCTTCTGAACCTCAGGCCTGCAAGCATTCAAGTTGGTTTCTCAGATAAATTTAGAGGTGTTAATGAATGAAGGAAAKYGAGAGCAAAGTTAYTCCAAATGTCAACAGAAGCTCTTGCCTTAGTCAATGATATCTTGAAAAATACTGCTTGGAGAATAAGATGCAAAGYGGATGCAACTTGTAAATGGTAATATGTAGCCGCATTTTGCTACAAACTAACTCATGTTACTTTTAGGTTCAAAAGTGGAAAAACAACAGAAACATGTGCACAAAAAAACATCAAAGCATGAASAATAGTTCTTTTGTGCATGTCTGCCTTCTCTAACTAAAGTTGAAGCCAGCAAAGAATAACAACATCAACAGTTCAAAAGAAAGTATGCTCACGCTTGAGCATGGTAGGAAACAGAAACACAAAAAACAAAAGAAAAGGCTGATTCATTTTGTAAGAAAAACTAACTTCTCCACCTATGTGCTTCTCAATTCATAAATTCCTCCACAATGCTGTCACCTAATTGAGTGGGATAAAGACTGATAAAAGGATCGAAATACGAAACAGCCCACATCAATGTTTGCTGGGAAAAATTAATAGAAATGATTCTAAATTTTTTGCATTTTAAGAAGAAAAAAGCAACCACCCCTACTGAATGGGATGAGGAGTAGTATTTTTGTGGATCCTSAAGGGAGCAGCCATAGAGTTTTTATTAGAGATATCATCTACATTAGAAAATCTCTTTTAAATTTAAGTCATATAAATTCTATGTAGCATTGGCACATTAATCATGAACGCTGATATCAGTAACATGTGTAGAGAGTATGCAATTGACTGATGCAAACAAGTATCGAAATTCAAAGTCATTGATCAAGAACAATGTGATCAGTAACATTGAGTCTTCATATCATATTAGTTAAGCAGAACCTTTAGAAACACTCAATGAGCATACTTCAAAAAGAAGAAAAATGAATAGTCCACCAAGGACCCACAACTCATAATGTAAGTGGCATCAATAACCACAATGGACAGGTTCACATATGTGTAAGTTTCATCTTGGAGTATAGCTAAGCTATCCATGTCATCTAACAGAGTTCAAATTGTTTTGCCTAGACATGAATATAAACCAAAAGGTTTGTATGCATGTGACAAAAATCTAGTAAAGAGAAAGAGAATAAGAATATGTCTGTGTACATTTACCTSTTAACTACACATGAAATATCACAAAGATCAAATACCACATCTTGGAAACTTTGCAAAATGCTAAAAACAAATGGGTCAAGTTATAGGGAAACAGTATGCTATTAGMTAATTCGGATAATAAATGAATAGAATAGCTTAAATAAATTTCATGACTGACTAGAAACCAATTATATGAGACTGACTTAAGACCTACTAAAAAGTCAAATGGTAGATACATCATAATCCATCCCAACAAAAAAAAAATACTAACCTGAAAAAGGCCACTTTGTGCCAGCACAACGAATTCACTTGAACACAATTATTTCTTACGAATTAACTAAGAAAAGAACGAATGTTTTCCATGCCACAAGCTCCTCATAGTCACCTGAAAAAAGCAATCACCTCAATTATCAAAACTATCTTAACTAKAACGGCAGAACCTAAGTAAATAGCAGAATTACATCTGAGCAGTAAATTTTGAAAAGCAAAACGAACTTCTGCTTCAACAACAATGCGATATTTCTGCATATTGTCAGGCTCAAAATGCACAGATCTTTACTGGTACTTGCCGGCCTCTTTGGGATTACAGAAACTGCTGTAGAATATTCCCGCAACTCAATGTAAACAGCTTTTCGCACCTCAATTAGAAGCTTATGAGACATCTAAGCTAACCAAAAATATATTCAGAATCATGCTTCTCAACTCTATCCTCTACATAACACATAATCAAATAATAATCCAGCCAAAACTGATCTCTAATAAAAAAGATTACAAAATGCGAAGGGTTTCCACAATACCTAAACTTTCCAAAACTAACATTCTTATTGCTGGGCATGTCGAGAAAGCATCTACATTCAGTTAAGTTCCAAAGTTTGGAGCTTTGCCAGCTCYTTTTCTACTCATACACCTAAAAATGGAAAACCTACCAGGAGAAGACAYAAAAGAATAATCCTTCGCATAAGTGAAAGCCAGGTGAAATAATTTAGCTAATCAACAATGCAGATCTATAGATCATTCAATGACATACATGTGGGTGAATCAATTACCTAAGAAATTGAATAGTGAGTGAGATACTCGTAGAAGGAAAGGCTTCAGTTTACCTCAAAGAACCAAAATGATGGTACTTTTGAAGATACTTCAAAATAGTCTCTGCATAATTTGAGGAGGAAGGGGSGTGGGGTTGAAAGCAAAATGAGGATTGAAATCAATCAAATGTGAAAAAAGTAACTTTTCCTGGTTTGRGTTTRTTATGTTGGTCTCTGGGTGGATCTATCTATGATTGTTCATCTCCTTCTTATGTCCCAATCAAATCAGCCAAAAAGAAACGGTGAACTCTTGGTCAACCTTTTTTGAGCTTAACGCAAGCTTTTCTATCTTAGTGCATCTCTCATATGATAATTCAGAATTTGAATGTTCCATCTATGTAAAGGAGAAACAATAAATTTAGATGTGTTAGGAGTTAAAAAATTAGATGTTAAAAGTGTTTTGAATCAAGAATTATTAMTTAATTAATTTGATTGTTTTAAAATAATAATTTAAAGGAARTATTGATTRTTATATCATTTTAAATAAAAWAACAATTTCAATTTTATRRAATAAAATATTTTTAATTTTTAAAAAGTTGAATAAGTTGTGAGATAGAATAATAAAAGAGYACTAATCAATTAGAAATAAAATAGAAAAAAAGATATTTAATATATTATTAATTTTCTAAACAAACAATTAATTTGAAGAAGAAAAAAATAGTTCAATGAATAATTATTTTAAAATCAAGGATATCATATTAAGTCTTCTTATTTAGTATTCAACAATAGTTAGTTCAACAGCACTATTTCATTCTCATAGGTTATTGTTACAACAAGAGTGATGGTAGTAGGGGTCGAGGATGTTGGAGACGATGAACTCAATTTTGCAAGCTACTGGATGTAGATACATGGACTCACACCGGCCTGCCACGCTGGTGATGATTGTACTGATATCCAGGTGAGGTAAAAGGACCACGGATGGTTCCTTATTTTTTCTCATGAGATTTTTAGTTGATGTTACTCAGCCTATAAGATGTTTCTTGCCTGGGATAGGTCCTAACTGCGGTGTTTGTTGTTATGAACAATTGCCATATATGTGTTCTAAGTTAGGTCAATGGGGCATATAGTTAAGAACTGTAAGGAGAAGGAAGGGGTTGACGGGCCTGAGGACATTAAGGGGGCGGTTGATTATGGGGGAATATCCAGATTGTGTTAATSCAGTGAGGAAGGTGGTTGATGAGGCCGTGGATTGGTCACCCTTGGATGATCTGGAAGAGAATATTAAAGTTTTGGTCCAAAACTTGGATTATTATAGCTTATGTATATACTATGTTATGCGAATAAGCCAGCATATTTGCTCATCAAAATTAGGTATTAGCTTGGTTGGTTAGGAAATATGTTTTGAATGGCGGAATGTCTTTCCTCATGTTTTATTGCAGCTCAAGAATAATTTATTTTGAATGAAATGTATATCATTTGAAGGAAAAAAAAAAAAAAAAAACAATAGTGATGGTAGTACATTTGATGAGCTATGGAGAAATTATAGATTGAGGTTTGGGGATTTGAACCTTGGTAGCTGGATATAGATCAGGTAGAAGTTTAAAAGTCACTAGAAGGTCCCAATATATCGATTTGGTTAGAGATTATAGTAAATTATAGTCATGGATCAATTCTTCACGGAATAATCTTATATTTTAAGTTTTATTTTATTTCATTTTGGTTAGTTTTGAATGCCAGATGTGTTACAATCCTAAGAGTTATATATATTTTTTGATTGACTTAATAATAAAGTCAGCATACCATTTCGAATAAAAGAAAGGGAAAAAAATATTAGTGATTATAATTAATAGAGTATTGAGAAAATATTTTACTCTTAATTTATTTCTTATACAATTCATAAAAATATTGGAAATTAATTACATTTATTTCTTTTCTTTCTTTTTTCAGATGGAACCCTTTTGTTTTGTCTTAGCTTAATGATGGGAAAGCTCTTTCTAATTGCATTATTCATGAGATATCACAAACTTAACATTTTGAATGATTCAGACCAGTATTCATGTATTTTTTCAGCAACAAGAAAGAAAAGAAGAGAAAGACCATTCATGCAACTAATGAAAAGGATTAAGTTTTGAAAATCTAGATCTAGGAATTTATCATTGAATTTACTAAAATTGTATCATTTTTCTCCCTTCAAATAATGGTGTAGAGTTGAGATACCTAGTCTACAATGAGGGGATTAAAATGTATAGGATAGATTTGAAATGAATAACTTATGCGTAAGTAACTTATAGTTTAGGAATTAGAATGTTAATAAATTGCATTCAATCATTTTTTAAATAAGACGTCCTTTGATTATTAAGAATTTTATACTTAAGAAAATAATTTAATTTATAAATATTAAATTTCGGTGTTTGAAAATTATTTGGTTTTAAAAGAGTAATATAATTCCTTAAGATAAGAAAAATAGTTSCAAAATACACAGATAAAGGTAGTATTATGATTATTTTCATAAGAATATTAAAATGGGATGAAGTTTCATTTGTTTCCGTTTTTTTTCTTTTGCAAAATAAAAAGTGCATTTTGTTCTATAGGTATACCAGACTGGCAGCTTGAATTGTATCAAATGGGCTTGAACATCCATATTGAGGAGACAATCTTCCTAAAAACACATCAAACTGCAAACCCCTTTTCACTGCCAATAATTACCCATGTTCAGGCCCGAACCCATCATAGATTCTTAGGGCCGTTGGAACCTCTACGAGTTTCATATATTTTTTCGTTAAAGATATTAATTATATGAAAGATGATTTGATATTTTTCTTTTAAAAAGGTGATTTTTTTAGAATGATTAATATTTTAAACTAATAAATAATATTTTTGTTTATTTCAAAAAGCTCTTTTTTTGTAATTTTCTAATTGTGTAATATGCTAGATACTTCAAAGTTTAAATTAGATTCTTGTAATAAATAATGCAATTAATATAAAATTAAGTTAACATTAAATATTAGAGAGAATCCAATCTGTAATAAATGATGTTTATGATTTAAATAGGCTTAGGAATTGGGAGGTGTTCTATTATAGCCGATATGAGACCCATTTCCAAGAGGCTGTTGGGTCTTTTTGTATCTCAAGTACATTATATGTCCTTTCTAAGAAAAATATAGAGGCGTGTATCTTATTCTGATGTTTTTTATTTTAGAGATATTGTGAAAATTCGACCGTATATCATTGAGTATGAACATACGTGAATACTCGGACTTTCCCTCCCCTAGAAGCAAGAGAAAAAAAAAATAGAGGGGAGTGCTTACGATCAGGTCGGGCAAATGTGCGCATCTATGCGACCCGATGGGGGAAAATGATAAATAGGTTGTGAAAGAAAAGGTGCAAAGAAAAGACGGAGAGAAGGAAGTAGTATTTTTAAGGAGGAAAACTAAGAGAATCTTAAGTATTTGAACAATCATGTATGTGTTTTGTTGTAAAATTGAAGGTACTTGTGGATATGACATATGGATCTGTAGACGAATTAGTGGAGGGCTCATGGTCGGTAGTCGGAAGCCCTCAAATTGGGGGTTAGCGCAAAGCGAAAACGACTCCCAAGGTGTGGTTCAGATAGTGAGGGAGAGGTGGGGGACAATGAGTCATCTATGCGCGTTCGGGTGGTGGAGAGAGGCGAACTGGGAGAGTGGTTAGGAAGGCGTGTTTCAAGGTCGGGGTGATACAATGCTATATGCGAGGTATTCGATTGTGTCATTTTTTTGGACTCTCTTGATGTAGATAAGGATGATATTAGTTTGCTTAATTTGTATAGTAAACTGATGACTTTACCAAAGAGTGCTTAGGATGCTAAAGTAGCTAAAGGGTAGGAGCTTTAAGGCGGGTACAAGTGGTAGTCAAATGGCAAAGTAAGGGGTTGTGCATCAAACCTTTGAGGAGATTTAGAGTACTGTCAAGTCTAGTCAATTGGCAAAGTTGAGGACCAAATATGGGTTTCTTGAGAAGTATGGTCTAGTATGCAACGGACTGGAGGATAGAGTTTGCTTGCCACCTCACGACCATATTGTTGTATATATAGCGCAATTGAAGGTAGGTTTAAGGTTTAAAGTGCATAGGTTGATTAAAGATATTTTATTTTTCTAGGACTTAAGTTTAGCACAGTTGTCGCCCAATTTTATTAAGAATGTGGTCGATTTTTTGGTGGTTTGTTTGGCTTGTGGGTTGACACCACAGTTAGAGTTATTTATGTGTTATTTTGAGATGCGTAATTCAAGCGTGAAGTCAGGATGAGTACATTGAGGAGGAGTGGTATCCCACAACTGGTCGGGAGGTTGCCGTCCAATATTCAAAATTGGAAAGGGGGTTATTTTTGTGGGGCACCCTGACATAAGTTTAAATAAGATTCATTGGGGTTGGAATGATTGTTTAGAATTCTATAATGATTACCTCCATGAAGGGACATTAGTATGGAGGATTAAAAATTGTTAGATGCCTGTACATTTGGATTGGTGATTGGATAAGGGTGGCATCCTGGGCTATCAGAGAGTTCAAGCTTGGCTCCAGGCAGGGTGTCGCATGTGAAGCCCTTAAGTATATTTTTTATTGTTGTATGTTGTGTTACTTTTAATACATTTTTGCAGATGTATATTTTTGAGTAGTTTTTTTGACTAAAACATATGTTTTGCTTGTCAGTGATGAGTTTGCTAGAGCAGTGCAAGGTGAGTCTAAACAAGAGTAAGGTGGAAAAGGGGAAGGAGGGTGGCAGTGCTTGGGCTACCAGAGAAGATGCAGATCTCGAGGTAGTGCCTATTGCTCAAAAGTCATCAACAGGGAAAGGGAAGGAAGTGGTGGAGCTAGAGGCAGAGCTAGTGAAGCAGGATCGCATAAAGAGGACTATCAACTTTGGTGCAAGTGCAAGGCTGGGAAAGAAGGCTCGGGATCTGAAGTCTAGCTTGGGCAAAAAGATGCCCATTTTTAAGAAACCGGTGGCAGGGGAGGGCAGTACCAATGAGGAGGGAGATGGAGATAGGTTTTTCAAGAAATATGTTGTATTGTAGGTTTTTCAAGAAATATGTTGTATTGTACTTATCTCCTCAGGACACTGAATTTCAATATTTGGTGAATAAATTTTGCCCGGGGTGGGAGTTGGAGGTTGAGAATAGGATAGTCCTCCCAAAATATGCAGTGAAATTTGTGAAGCATGGCATGCCAGGATGCATTCAACACTACTAGCTGCACGAATGAGGAAGTGCAACGTCAGTGTTATGATGTAGGTGCGCAACACCTTGATGCTAAGGAAGCTACTGAGGAGGAAACGTATGACAAGGGAAAATGCTGAGAACAAGCTCAGGGAGAAGGTTGAAGAAGAGATGAGGGCGGGATATGAGGTGAAGGTGGCCGCATTGGAGAAGGAAAATAAAAGTTTGAAAACTACAATTAGGTCGACAGAGGAGGAGATAGGGGATGTGAAGGAGAAAATTCGTCAGGCGGAGGATTGTGCTGAAGAGGGCAAAAAAGCAATAAAGAACTCGCAGAGGAATAAGGATATTTGGATGGAGGAATGCAATTGGGTGAAAGCCCATATAGCCGAGAAGGGCTTATAAGTGGAAGGTGATAGAGGAGTTTTTGAAGGGGGAGGAAGGTAGGACAATGATCGAAAATGGTTGAGTCCGTCATGCTTGAGCTGGTATCCAGTTGCAATTGAACATCCCTTTAAGTCGGATCCAACTTCTAGGTGCCTAAGTACGAGAAAGTGGTCATGCCGGACTCTCCACTAGATGTGAAGATGCCTTGGGATCCTAAATATGTATTTTTGTGGGCAGAGAGAAGGATGATGAGGAAATGGTTGGGCAGGTGAGCCCATGATGGTGATGATCCTCATTAGATGAACTCTCCACAGGGTGGAAACAGATCAGCAGAGGAATAGGTCTATAATTGTAAAACTGATGTAATTGTTTGACTTTTSGAATATCAAGTATTAAATAAAATCTATTGTTTGAAGTCATCGTATTTTATTTATATATATTTTTACATTATTTATATAAACTCGTATGGTGTTGCCTAAGAAGTAGAAGTATTAAAAGTATGCTTTAAACTTCATAAATGGGTAGATTAACCGATTGTTAATAAATTGAAATAGTTATTAAAGCTTTGATTAGGTAGTGATGGGGAATTAGGTTGAGTATACGACTATTCAATAGTTTGTGACTATTAATATTATGGGAACCGTTTATATAACGGTTGTAGGGGGACCATTTTATATGTTGTGGTAATTCTTTGCAGTGAGCTGTGAGAATAACTAAGTTGATCAAGTGTCATCTAAGGAGAGAACGCTTAGAGAAGAAGAAGTGTTGTTGATAGGTCCAGATTCTAGTCCAGAATCGAGCTCACATGGAACAAGGAACAACACTTGGCCATCGCCTAAAGGTGCAGAGACCTCGGACATCGAAACTTCAATGTTGCTCGGGATTGGTATGGCAGTGCAATTTTGTTAAATGTCTAAGTCCAAGAGTTAAATGCTGATGGAGAAAGGTGTGGAGGAGGAGGACTTAGGAGCATGGTTTGGTCAGTGTTTGTGGTAGAGTTTGTCGAACTTGTGACCGAGCTGTAGTCACTGATAGTTGCTTGCGAATAGGCAATCAAGGCGATCAAATTGGGTTTAGGCTAGTTGGGCCCGATGGATGAGGTGGCCGGAGTGTGAACAGGAGCTCAGGGCTTGGGAGATTAAAAGGAGGATGAACTAGAGGTCAGAGGTGCATAAACAGCGATAGGCTGATCATACTGAGTCAATAGAGTCCTATAACTCACAATAATATGATGTTGATGTACTTCGTTGATGATTTAACAAATAAATTCTTGTTATGATATTACTGAAGTAATTAAATTTGAATTGCAACTAAAGTTCGGGAAAAAGCATATGTCATTATGATAATGTACACATGTCTATTTTCGATTCTACTTAGGGAAGTTGTGGGGAACCAAAAAGTCACTTCCAGAGCGACGTGAGGCAACATGCATTGAATGTATTTGAGTAGTGGCATTAACTTTGGGGAATACAATATTGTCATGCTTGCTTAGATATATAGTTAGGGGTTGAAAAAGGTTGAAGGAAAACATTTTTACCATCCAATCGTTGAGTTACACTAGCAAAAGTTACATTTCTGCTTTGTGAGAATGATCAACCAAGAAAGCTGTTTGATGGTAGATCGAAAAAGTGTTCAGAATATACGACAAGATGGTCCGCAACATACGTTGACTTATGCATGGCCAGAAGTGGGAGGTGATGATTATGAGGACATTGTAGACTTGGCGCTAGTGTGAGTTTAGTGGAGGTAAGGAACCAAGATTAGGAACAAGACGAGTCTGTTCGGTGAGACCAAGCGAGGCCGAGGAGGTTGGCTGCTCATGCACGTGGTCTAGAAGGGTCGGGCACGGTTTTAGCATCAATAATCTATGGCCAGATTGGAGATGCCGTTTACGATGAAGGTCATCAGGTAGGAACTATTGGGTACGATTTGGCTGGGAGTCCGGTGTCCCAGGGCCTAAGTGCTACAGTAGTATCGGGAATGGAGGAGGAGGCGTGACTGGGAGGAATTTCAGCATCTCCGTGAAGAAAGTTGGGAGGAGTTTGTCAAGTCATCGAACCAATCTAAGTACTGGGATCCAATGAATGAAAAGCCTCGATAGCTATTTTTTAGGTTGTTGGGTTTCATTTTGTTGTGCTTTTTTTTTTTTTTTTGTAGACAATTGTGAATTTTATATTTTGAATTAGCAATGAAAGCAAGTGATTGGTTAGTAACAATGTGTGCGATACGAAATGAGTTCTTCAAGTAATGCATATATTGCAAACAATTCCAAGACGTGTATTCAGAAAAATTTAGCTATAACTGAAAAGGGCACATGTTTTAATCCTAGAGACCTAAGGATGTGAGTTTCGAGGATTTCAAAGGGTAAAATTTCTTGAAATTCTATGCGTTCCATGTTTGGGAGTTTGAATCTTCCATTTCCATTGTTTTTTCCTATGATATAAGGACCTTCCTAGTTTCGATCTAGCTTGCAGGTATCTTCTGTTATGCTAATTTCATTTTTTCATAGGATAAGGTCACGATAGTGAGTGTAGTCGGGTTGACTTTCTTGTTGTGTTGTCTAGCGAATGCCTGCTTATACGATAATTTTGGAGTAGAAGTTTCTTGACGAAGCTCTTCGAACAGGACTAGGTTTTCGGCTAGACAGCGAGTATTAGTGTCAGGGTTGAACTATTTTGTTCAAAGGCTGGGTATCCTAATTTTCACAAGGAGGAAGATGTTTGTTCTGAAACACAAAGCGAAATGAGTCTCTTTGGTTATTGATTGTGGAGTTGTTCTATGGCACTAGAGGACGTTTTGAAGTTCATTGGCTCATCTTCCTTTGTGTTTATCTAACCTCTATTTGATCTCGATTACAATCGCCCGATTGGTGAGTTCGGCTAGTCTATTAGTTTGTGGTTATGCAACTGAAGTGAACATGTGGTCAATTTGAATGTTGTTGTAGAAGTTTTGAAACTKTGTAGCTTRAAATTATTTTCCATTATCAGTGATCAGGATCTTAGGAAGGCTGTACCAACAAATTACTTTATCATGGAAGAACTCCTTGACTTTTCTTGTCAAGATGGAGCTCAACACTCGAGCTCTAACAAGTTTGGTGAAATAGTCGATTGCTACTATGATATACTCTCTGTTGCCCGATGCTCTTGGGAAGTGGCAAACCAAATCTATTCCTCATTGACCAAATGACATTGGATTACTCAGACTTTGATATTCAACCAAGGATAGGTGGTTTGTGTTTGAGTGTATCTGACATTTGGGGCTTCATTTTCTTCTCTCTCTTATTGATTGGAATTCATATTATTCCTTTTGTTTCTGCTTCTTCTTTTTCTTCTTCTCCTTGTTTGTTTGTATCAAATACTTGGGGTTTAATAAGGCTTTATTTTAACATGGGTTAGAAAAGTGGGTTCAAGCAAATATTTGAACTTCTTTTTCTTTGGGGCTTTTGTGTTCGAAGTTTGGGTTGGGTAGAGAACTTGGACTTTGGTTAAAAATATGGAGGCCATAATAAGAAAAAAAATTATTTTCTTTTATATTTCTTTACTGCAAATTAATCAGTTTTTAACTATTTCCTTTTATCGAATTAATTTTTTTCTATTTGAATATGAACCATACTCGGCCAGTAGTTAATAAGATGTTGTATCCAAGTGGGATTGGTGGCTAGACAATTTAATTATGTTAGATTGATGCTTTTCCTAAGTAGAGGGTCGACCACATACCGGTTATCAGGGTTCTTGATTTGAGTTTAGACAAGGTGTCTGCTTTACGGTCTTGCTCTCGGGGTATCTTTTGGACTTAGAAATATGCGAATTCCTTGGTTATATTGCGGATAGCGCTGAGGTATTGTTGCATGTTACGCTCCTTAGCTTCGAACTCACCGTTGATTGCCTAATTATGACTTATGAGTCACTCCTTAAGATGAGATATTTGATCTATAAGGATATGGTTTTTCACCGCGCTGCTAAAATTGCTTCGTGCTCGGACTCATTGTTGCTAATCGGGAAGCTATATTTGAGCGCATAAGCAAATTTTGTTCCACCAAGGCTGATAAGTATTAAGCATGCTCCCTTGTCTGCAGCACATGCAGGTCCATTTGTGTAGGCGAGCTAGCATTGCTCGAGTGGTGGTTTGTTTGATGTACTGTCTTCGAGCACATTTGGTGTTGTGCAATCAACGATAAAGTCGAGTAGGACTTGGGCTTGGATGGATTTCGTTGGGTAGTAATTGATGTGGTATTCATTGATCTAATACCCATTTCATAAGTCTGCCATTGGACTCGAGTTTGTGCAATATTTTTTGAAGTGAGCACTTGTGAGAACTGTGATGGGGTGAGTTTGAAAGTATGATAGTAATTTTCTAGCTGTTACTAGCAAGGCAAGGAGATGCTTTTCCAAGAGTGATTTTTTCTCGAGACTGCGAGGATATGACTAATGCAATATACGAGTTTGAGAGATTGATTCCTCAGGGAATATAGGGCGGTGCTAGTAGTAATATTACTGACATATATGTATAAAAAGAGTGTTTCATTAGCAATAGGCACAGTAAGGATAAGTGGTCGTGCTAACGATTCCTTAAGGCTATCAGAAGATTTTTGGTATTCATCATTCCCTGCAAAGGTGGTGGGGTTCCACAGTAATCGATACAATGGTAAGGTTACTTCTCGTGATCAGAAGACGAACCTACTAAATAAAGCTAAGCATCCTGTGAATTTTTGGATGTCCTTTATCAGTTTTGATGGTTGCATCTGGAGTATTTTGTAGATTTTTTTTGAGTTAGCTTCAATTTCTCTTTGGGATATCATGTATCCTAGGAACTTCCCCGCCTCAACACCAAAAGAACATTTCTTGGGATTCAACTTCATTCCGATTTCTCTCATGGATTGGAAAGTTTCCACAATGACATCTAATAGTGTTGTCAATGTCTTGGATTTGATGAGGATATTATCTACATAAACTTCGACGTTTCGACCAATTTACTTCCGGAAAGCTTTGTTAACCATTTCTTGAAAGTCAGCTCCAACATTCTTCAGACAGAAAGAGCATCATACGGCAATAGTAAATCTCATTGTCAGTGATGAATGATATCTTTTCTTTGTCATGATTGGCTATTTAGATTTGATAGTAACCATTGTAGGCATCGAAGAAACACAAGACGTCATGTTCTACGTGGCATTTACAAGTTGGTCCATTTAGGGAAGCAAAAATAGTTTTTTTGCTATAGCCTTTTTGAGATCGGTGAAATCGATACACATTCGCTACTTGCCATCAACTTTCTTCATGACCACTAGATTGGCYATCCATTTGGGGAATTAGACTGATCTTATTATGTTGGCTGTAAGGAGATCGTTGGTTTTTGCTTGCCTCTCTGTAATAAAGTGTCATTTCTTTTACCTTATTGGTTCAGCCTTGGGAGGTATCCAAGTTTGTGTCCTGCCAATGTGTGGGGGATGTTGCCCATATCTACTGGTGACCAAACAAAAATGTCTTTAAAGTTGACTAGGTGCTAAAGGAGTGAGTTTTTGGTGTCAATGGGCAGGTGTTTATCAACCTTGATAGTATGCTCCGGATATTGATGGTCGAGGAGCGTTATTTCGAGGTCGGTGGCCTATTGGAGTCGCCCCTTTTCATGGTTATCACTGGGTGATAGGGTGGCAGTTGAGTAGCATTCCTATGGGTGGCCTTGTCACTTGTGACGAGATGTACGCCCGACCGTCCAAAAAGGCAATGGTTTTTTCGTGCATTGCGATTTGRGCTCGAGAATAACTAAGGGTTGGTCGACCAAGGATGGCATTATATGCATAGATCTTGGGCACAATCAGGAACTCCACAAATTGAGTGACACGATGTGGAGCAACACCGATGGTTATGGGTAGTTGAGTTTTGCCAATGGCTAAGATCAATTCCTTTGTGAATCTGACCAGGGAGGTGTCGTTGAGGATGATGTCCTGCGACTCTATTCCCAATTTATTGGAAAACGTGCTCAAAGAAAATGTTAACAGAGCTTCTGTTATCAATCAAAATAAGTTTGACGAGGCTGGTGGCGACTTAAAGGGTAATGAACAGGGGTTGGATCCGGTGAGGCGATGTATAAGAATTACCTTTTTCTGTTATTTCTATGATAGTGAAGAAATTATATGTATAACCCGATGATGTGGGTTAATATTATTGTTGGTGACTTGTATGTGGTTATCCAGGATAAGGTTTGGTGGTCGGTAGTCCAGTCGAGGTTCGAGGAGATGATATCCACTGGGGCTAATTCCTAAACTCGTTATTAGGTGCAAATTTGTATGAATTCCCTTAGGTGGCCTTTCTGAATGGCCTCTTCAATCCTTTTTGAGGTCATAGCAAAATTTTATGTCATGACCATAGTCTTTGTACAACTAATAGAATTTTGTGGTGTGTCTGTTGGCAAAGCAATTTTTTGGGTTGTCGAAGAATACCAAAACTTTCTATTTGCTTGAGTATTTCGGATCTGGAGGTGTTCAGAGGTGTGAAGTCCTAGTGTTTTGGCTATGGTTGGGGATATGATGGCTAGAATCTAAAAGATTGGGTATGGATACTCTCCCTAGGTTTCAAGAAGTGTAATATGTCTTTTGGCCAAGGTGGGAGACGATCAAGTGAACAAGGACGTTTATTCTGTCCATAATAGTGTAAGGGCTATTCTGCTCCTCTTTGTCCATTTCCCCCTTGGCTTTTTCGTTCTCATCTCCTGTTATGAACTTCCCGACCTTGTGCAAAAGAGGATTGAATTATGTTTGGCTAGGAGGTGGTTAAGTTTTGTGAAAGGTGACCAGGCTTCAGACCATGATAGAAAGCCTGAATGTACAAAGCATCGGTGCGATAGGGGACGTTTGTGGCCTCTGAGTTGAAGCGAGTCAGGTATTGTTGTGTTGTCTCATCTCGGAGCTACTTGATGTTGAGAAAATGGCCTGTGGTCTTGGGTATTGGTTGTTACCGGCAAAATGGTGTAAGAAAGAATCTTCCATCTGGTGGAAGTTGTGGATACTCTTCGGTGGGAGGCCTGAGAACAGTTGAGAGCTCGGTCGGAAAGAGTGCTCGGGGAGGACCGACAAAGGATAATGACGGTAGCCGAGGCCATGAGCACAAATGTCATGACTTGCGAAGATGGGAAAGGGTTTGTAGTGCCATCATATGGGGTGACTTTTGGAATTTTATAACATGTAGGTAGGGCAACTGACTAGTAATGTAACACCCCTAGATCAGAAACTATCCTAGTCTGAGAATGTCACTGACTAATTATTATATATTTAAAATTTTAGTGAAAGCTTTTGAAAATAAACGAATAAAATTTAAACGTTCAACAAGTTCATAAATAAATAGAAAATATACTTAAACAGAATGACTCTGGATATCAAAGTCTGCTCCCAAACCATCTTCACACACTATCTGGTTAATCATCACCTGAAACGTAAAATAAGGAAATATGAGGTGAGCTACTAAGCTCAGTAAGTAAATTCCATGCATGAATGCATGTGTTGTGCACTATATGTCATGAAGTTTAAAAATTCACTATGGTAAAACTTTTCAAAAATTTCCTTTTCATCAAAACTTTCCAAACATTTTCATTTCATAAATCGTGAGCTCATTTGGTATAATGCCTAACCATTAAGTTTGTAGTAGGCCATTATTTTTTAGAATCCGACCACATTTTCTACCGATAGAATCGCAAAGCGGTTAATATTACTTTAACTTTTCCTTTCACTTTTCAGCTTGCAAAAGGTGAACATTGCTTACTTTCCTACCCTACGAGGTGAACATTACTTACTTTCCTACCCTACAAGAGGGTCGGTCGGGTGCGCCAGTCCCTCACGCCCCATTTCCCACTCATATCTTTCATGGCTTAAGCTTTACATCCCTTTTTCAAAATCTTTAACATTTGGAAATCATTCATAATAAAAATAACATCTTTCCAAACTTTGTTCCTCAAAACATTTACTTTTTCAATTTCATTCTTTAAAACATTTCCTTTCTTGAATGTATGATTATGTCGATACCAGAGAATGTGCAACTACTGCAATCTACATGCTCATGGACCACATAAACTCTTAACTTAAACTTCCCAACATGTCATCAAGTAGAAAAATTCACATACTTGAAGTAAAACCATAAATCATATCACATAAAAGCAATCCAATTCTGATCATGAACTCATATTCAATTTATATAGAGATTTTCAGTCAAAATAACAATTCACACGTATCATAATTAATGAGAATGTGGTGATTTATTTATATACTTCAATATCCATTATGAATTCACATTCAATTCACATAGAAATTCAATCATAATAACAACACAATTGCATCATATCTAAATGAAAATGTCAAAATTTACTTACTCGAAGTCCTTAATATTAAAATTCTATTTTAATTACAAAGTGAAGTTCCTTGACCGCTCTTAATGTCAATGTGCTCAAAAATAGCTTAATTATTATTACAAAAAGAAAGGATATAATTGATGTCATGGGATTTTACTCTTCTTAAAAATAATAATGATAACACCAAATACAATACATTTTTAAGTCCAAAATATATTCTTCATACTAACTATATTTGATCTTAATTCGTGTATTAAACCTTATTTATGTTCTTCCACAATTATCACTATAGAACATAATTACATAAATCATTAACTTTCTGAAATCGAATAACAATGTTTTTATTTTTAAATTTGATAAATCGTAAAAGTGATGTTCGGAGCTATGTGGTGCCCTAGGCATGTGAATGGCAGCGCAAAACAGCACTGGTCGCGCATGGTGCCTGGTTGCTTGGGCGCCTGGCCTCTTGGTTGCCTAGGCGCCTGAGCGTCTGGTCTCTTGGGCGCCTATGCGCTTGGTCAGCTTCTGCTCCTGGCCGGACTTAGGCAGACTAGAACTGAAACTCCGTTTCCGATCGAACTTTCGGTGACTGGTTGGTCTAATGAACAGTCTGAGCGGGGCGCTAGAGCTCCAGCCGAGCAGCGACGCACGCACGGGCCGAAAACTGAGCAGAACCAGCAAGCTCTGGTTGACTAGAGGCGGTTGAACTTGGATCAGGGCGGACCAGTGGCTTGTGGCAGTCCGGTGTGGACGAATCTGTGAGCAAAGATTCCGAGCGGATTTGGATGAGACGAGCTCAGATCAAGGACGACGATCGGTGAAGCGACACAAAGGCTAGATGTAGCTGTCGCGGTCTCAGACTCTGACGCGAATCAATCTCTGGTCGGGAATGTGCAGAGCGGTCCGATAGAGGTGAACCAGTAGCGTAGGAAGATCTGGATGGATGGCGGTGCAGCGACGGCAGGGACGTGCAGTGTCGACAAGGAAGGAAGATGCAGGTGGTGAGAATGGAAGGAGAGGGTGCAGCGACAGTGGGAGGGTGGCAGTGGCGACAAAGGGGAAAGGAGGAAGAAGATCAGGCGTTAGGTTTAGGTTAGGGTTTTTATTTTTTTACTTATTTATTTATTTATTTATATTATTATTTTTTACTACTAACTTAATCTTAATCAAAATTTCTTCGTGAGCCATTTTTATCCCTTAATCAACTAAGCTCAACTAAATTAAAATCTATTAGTTTTCTTTTAACCAAAACTAAACCCTAATTCTTGTTTTAGGTTTAAATAAGAAAAGAATGGATTCTAACAGGTCAAAACTAAATTAATTAACTAAAAATTCTAATTAAATTAAARTAATAAAATTTCARCTTTAAATGAATATATTTACCCTTAACGCATAACAAATAATAAATCAAATAAATAATTATTTATTTCTATTTGGCACATCGAACATTACAGCCTCCAAATCATTCCATTGTAAATTAATCAATTTACTAACAATCATGAATATAATCTAATTAGTGGATTAGAACATAAATAAACATGATCTTTAGAAATTTTTGGAATAATCTAATTATCAATAGATTTTTCAAAATCTTCAATAATTAATTCTTCGAAATTTATCAATATCTTTGGATCATCGATGTAGATCTGGAAACAAAACTACTTGATGAAGCAGATCTCTTAAAGAGATTCTTTATTTCAAGGTATTTCAAAGATAGATCAGAACCAGATCTGGCTACCAACTTGCTGCCGCACCGATGGGTTTCGTACCTTCCTCGGTTTAGCCTTTGGTGGTCTTATGCAAAAAACACTCACCAGATAAGGCTAGATCTACCCAAATCTACCAAGATCACATTTAATTCATTTGAATATTTTCTGTAGCCGCAGAAAATGACGGACTAGTAGGTTCATTACCAAAAGGGGATCGGGAGTAAATCGGTTTTGGAATTTTAGAAGAGTAGTCAGCCCTCTGAAAGGAATTTCTAGAAGTTGTAGGTATATCAGATGTGGAATACCTTGGCAGATTTGCTAGGGAAGCAGTTTTCCTAGGGTGATCTATGATCGAAGGGATCCGGGAAACTCTTCCTAGATCTATAGTCTGGGCTTCAGATCTTATATCTGAGAACCTTTTACTCGAAATTTTTCTATTGAAACTCAGTTTTACAGAACCATCTGCAAACTGGTTGATATTCCTAATTTCAGTATTAGGAGGGGATTGAACTAAATTTATAGGAGCAGTTGCTCCTTCTAAAATCCATTCATCAGGAAGTTGTATGTCCTTCCATTGGATGGATTTTGGAATTACCAAGTTAGACTCGAAAGATCTGTCTGGAGTAGAAGGGTTTCACCTTTCTTGCTCTGACATTTGGCCTTTGTTGCAAAGGCAGATAATATGGCTTTGTAATGTACCCAGAACATCAAAGCTATTGGAATTGATCCTTCTAGCATTTGATAGTTATGGGTTTTTTTCTGAAGAACTAAAGACTTCAGAATATTTGGATCATCTAAAGAGACAGTAAAATTTGAATAGCAATCAAAAGTAATCGGACCAGTACACAAACTAGACTCGATTGAACTTAATAAGCTATCATCAAAATTTAAAAATCTAGTGTCCCTAAGAACAGCCAAGATCGAGGTATTAGACCCTCTTTTGTGAGAGGTTTGATACCGATCTGGACAAGACCTATGTGAAGGTATTTGTGATTCCTAGATCTGTGTTTTTCTAGGGATTTAGAAGATAGAAGATGAAGGGTTTCAAAAGGTTTTTCTTACGTCTTACTGCCCTGCCTCCACGGGACTTACTGCGCTTACCATTTTAGGAAGATTCTGAAACTATCTGCCAGAATATATAATATATATATAATATATATAATATATATAATATCTATATATATAGTTTGGAAAGAAAAGTTGAAAACTAAATCTCGGATATTACAAGTAATCTTTTTGAGGGGATTGATTTGAATGACGTTCCATCTTGAAGTAGGTATAGGGAGGTAGGGCATCATGGCTCAGACCTTGTCTTCCAGTAACTAGTTCCAGTAGGTGGATGGGGTGCCTTAGTTTTGATGATGAGTGCCATCAACTCTCTCAAGAGTAATAGGGTGGCCTTGAGGCCGATATGGGTCTCTCATTATTATGTGGTGGGCGAGAGAACCGATCGCCAGGTAGGCTCAGGGGCGACCAGGAGGGACCTAATCCACAGGATGTAGGGGTTCAGGTCGGTGCCTACGAGGTAAGACCAGTTGGTAGGTAGTTGGAGAAGATACAAGTGGTTTATCGACTTTGCCTATGTTGTGGCTTTCCCTTTCTTCATGCGAAGAGATTCTTGGAATTCTTCAACATGTTGCATAATGCTTTGGAGATGTTCTATCTATTTAGGATCTTGAAAGCGAGTAGCAAAGGTATGGTGCTCAGTTGTGGGGGTGGTATTTCCAATGGTAATGTTCGGGTAGAATGGGGAGGGTGGCAGAGTGTCCAGGTGGTGGTATTTCTAAGTATTGAGTTTTTTGGATGTTTGTTATTGATTTGCGGTATCTTGTACTGGGGGCCAGAAGGAGATTTTGTATGGTGGTATCGGTTCTTCAGGGTAAAAGGACGGTGGACGCTAATATAAAGTTACCTGGTTACTTTTGCCTAGTAAGATCTTGGGGTCCTGGTAATATCTGACTTTTAAGTGTCCTAACCGATAGGACATTCCTGAGCTTAAATTAGATTCTGTTAATAAATAATGCAATTAATATAAGATAAATGTAGCATTATATATGAGAGAGAATCCAACTTGTAATAAATATTTATGATTTAAATAGTTTTAGGAATTGGGGGGTGTTCTATCATAGTCAATGTGGAACTCCTTTCCAAGAGGTTTTTGGGGCTCTTTGTATTGTGGGGCCAGGATACACCTGGTTCATTATTATTAAAAATTCTTCATTCTTTACACTAACTAATATCAAATTAGGTAAAGAAAATATTCAAAAGTAAAGCATTTTTCTTCAAATAATCACATATCATAACTATATTTAAAGCAAGTTACTTCTAAACTATTCAAAAAAAAAAAAAGGGTCCAACATGAGAGTTTGTCCCCATTGTGGAGTCTTGAGTTGTGGTCGACATCAAATACATCTTCTATCTCGAAAAAAAGGGTCCAACATGCTTCCATACCTGCCCATCATACGACTCACCAACCTTTCGCTTTGACCAAAATTTCTTCGAGGATCCGACGAGACTTTTACCGAGCATTTCAGCTCCAACATTTTGAAGGTAACTTCCCTTACCTTTCCTTCAGAGAAACTCAGCACAACCTAGTTTCGTTTTCTACCTCTAGGCATATGTTTGATAGGTTTTAAGTATTGAAGGATGCTTTTTCTGAATAGAAAAGAAATAAACTTGTCTTAAATGTAGAAAAGATATATGAACAGAGAAGTTCTTATCCTTTATTGATAACAAGAACATTTATAAAGGGAGAAGAAGTTTTTCTTTGATGCCCTCTTGAGGCTCACATATTACATATTTATATTAGTGTCCAGATGTGAAAATTCGGATTTCAAACCTTTTATAAACTATTACATTATTATGTACACTGCTATAGGAGTATCCAGAGAGATACTTGTTAAGAAGGAGAAAAAAAGAAAAAAGAAAGAAGAGAAAGAAAAGAAAAGAGAAAGAAGAAAATAGACGATAATGGTAATTTTAATAAGAAATAGCAAAAGTTGATTGTTGAGTTTTGGTAATTATTATTAATGTGGGGTGGGAGAGGAATGGATGATTATGACTTTGAGATCATGATAATGTTACTTTTATTCACATTACCTTCAATAAAAAAAAAACTATCAATTGAAATTATTACGTCACATTTTTATTACCTCAATCAAATCCCTTATTTTAGGAGCATATTTCAGTATAAACATAAAGGGTAAAAAGAGAAAGCACCTGAACTCAACATAGCATTCTACTCGTTGCATTCTAGAGACACAAAACAATTAGGGCTCGTGTGACTTAGCTTAGCTCGACAATTGAATAGTTACAAATTGAAATAAGAATAATAGAACATTAGGATATTTTTTATTATTATACTTTGTATTCCTTCTTTTTTTTTTTCACATGTTAAGATTGTTTTTAAATTTCATCAGATTTGTCTAAATCATAAAGTTGGAAATGAACCAGACTTAGGAGAAAGTTGTTATGATTAACCCTTGAAGATTGGGCTCGTTGTATCCTTATCTCACGTATGGTACGGCTCACGCCCTTTCTTCTCGAGAGATTTCGGAAGTTCAAAAATAAAGTAAATATGTGTGGAATTGTGCAAATTAAAGCGGGTAGCAAGTGCAATGCAGCAAATGCTCGTGTCGCATTGGATTGGTGACATCGATGTTCGGTCATTGTTTGAGATGTACAAGCAACCAAAAGTCAATCACGGGATGCAGCATGGGGCCCCACACAGATTTGAATTGGCTCCATCTGTCCAGGACAATTGCTTCTATTCTACTTGTATTAATATTTTATTAGGAATAAAAGTAAATCAAAGTTTTTTGCTTTGTTTACTCAAGAGTTGGAAGAAAGGCAAAAAAAAAAAAAAGATGTTTGTCTGTTCTCTACTCGAATTGTATTTGGAGGAGAACAAAGAACAGGAAATTTAAATCCAAATTCATAATGAAGAATAATTTCTTTTTAATTTAAAAGAAAAACTTTAGATCAGAAAGACAGATCTAGTAATTTAAATTTTACCATCTGAACTATTAATTTGACTTCATAATAAACATATAAATAAAAATTCAAACTGTACGGTTTTGCTTGTTGGTTCTCACATTTGTTTCCCGTTTTACTATTGGTCACCGTTTCTACTTGTTGTTTCTCACCTTAGATTCTTCTTGCTGTTGGTTACTGCTTGAGTTTGCTACAAATCATGGACGACACTATCTTACAACCACTTAAGAATGTAAATATTACTTCAGAGGAGAATATGACAATCCCTCTACCAGATGATGTTCTTGATGAGGGATTACAATCTTCTCTTAATACTTGTGTTGCTAGGTTACATGGTGTAATGGAAAAGAGAGAAGAGATAGGGTTTGGGTGCGCTTGAGAGAGCCTTTGGAAACAATGCAAGGCATGACTTTGCATCTGTGACTGAGGTTCGACATGGCATTTTTTATCACTCAGATCATCTTCCTATTCACATAGTGATAAAGGATGCTATTTCCTCACATTATTTGGAACCCAAAATATCTTGGTTTCGGTTTGAACCACAAGTGTGRGGATTTGGTGCAACATGGATGGTGATGATGTAGAATTATCTTATACTTTATCTAAGTTACAGGAGGTCTTTGAAACATGGAGTCATCAAAAAATTCAACTTAAGGCTGCACTTCAAAAGCTCATTACAATAAAATCCTCTGCATCTCATAGTGCAGATGCTACTAGAGTGTTGGATTTCTATCTTCAACTACAGAAGGAGTTTTGGTTCACTTGATCTTGAACAAATTGATTGCAAGAGAAAGATAGGAATGCTGCATACTTTCATCATCATGCATCATATCGCCACAGAAGGAACCAAGAATTCGATGCCTTTCGGATGGACATGGGCAACAGGTTAGTGAACGGCTATATTAAGGGAGCATGTCAGGTACTATTTTCAAACCTTATTCCAAGCTGGGCAAGGGTTTGCAAATATTGATAAAATATTTGGGAGTTCAATTCAAACCAAACTGGACATTCAACGGATTGAGTTCTTCAAAAAATCATTCACACTTGATGAGATTTTTACAGCATTCCATGACATGCATCCTTCTGAGCCATCTAGACCGGCTGGTTTTCATTTATATTTTCTATTGAAGATTTTGGGGTTTTCTGAGACCTAAAGTGAATTAACAGATATTGCATATCTTAAATGATGGTGGAACTCTAACTAGTATTAATCGTACATATCTTACACTTATCCAAGGTGACACAACCATCCTCAGTTTCAGATTTTAGGGCAATTAGCTTATGTAATGTTTTACAAAAATTGGTGGCTAAAATTGTTACGAATAGGTTAAATTCTATGTTATCATATATGATTAATTTTTTTTCAGAGTGCTTTAGTCCGGAATATGTTAATTACTAATAATATCATCATGAATGCGGAGGCTTTTCATTTGTTGAATAAAAATAATAATGATTTTCATTAGGCGCTAAAACTTGATATAAGTAATGCTTATGATATGGTCGATTGCGGCTTTCTAGAATGGATGATGTTATATCTCGGTATTCCATCAGCTTTGACAGGTGTTATCATGAAATGTGTTCGATTGTTCTTTCCAAACTTTGGTTATTGGAACTCCAACAGATATCATTTATCCTTCTGGGGGTCTACGTCAAGGAGACTCCCTTTCTCCTTTTCCTTTTTGTGATTTGTTCTGCGGAATTCTCATATTTACTTACTGATGCAAGGATGAGAGGAACATTGTAGGGGTTAAAAATGAGACGAACAGGTCTAAAATTGATACATTTAATTTTTGCTGATGATAGTCTACTTTTGCTTAGGGTGACAGGTCAAAATGTTAAGGAGGCTTAAAGATTGCTTCAATTAAAGATTGCTTCAACTATATTCAGATGCTTCGGAACAAGATATAAATTATGCTAAATCAAAAGTGGTTTACTTTGAATCTATAGAACCACCTTTTCGTCAAATGACATCTCAACGGCTTTCTATTGGAGAGATTGTCGTCTTTCTTATATTATTGGTCACTCTAAAAGATAGATATTCTCTTATTTGTATGATAGAATATGAAAAAAAGTACCAGGATGGAAGGAATGACTATGACAGAGGTTGGTACCGTAACTTGTCCGATCGGTTTTACAGGCTATTCCTATGCTATGTCCTGCTTTCTCCTCCCTGTAGGACTTTGTTAAGGGCTTACTCGCTCATGAGAGATTTCTTGCGGGGCTCAACTTCAGAGGGTAGAAAAATGCCTTGGAAGGTGTGGTTTGATTTGTGTCATAGTTCGACTGAGCGGGGGTCATGGTCCGGGATTTGGAAATCTTTAACTTTGCTATGTTGGCTAAATAGGGTTGGTGAATAATTATGCATCCAGATACATTACTTAGCCAGGTACTCAAGGCCAGGTATTATCCTAATTCTTACATGCACCAGTTGGAATTACTTCTTCGTTTAGGCTAGAGGATTATTGGTTCAAAGGTTGAGATGGCATGTAGATTCAGGGGATGAGATACTAGTTTGGAAAGACCCTAGGATACCATTTCCTTATGCATTTCGTCCATTGTCTCATAATCCTTACTGGCCGTTGAAAGTCAAGTGAGATCACTAATGCTGGTTGAACAGCTTCAATGGGACAAGCCTCTTCTGCAGTACTTATTTTCCATTTACGAAGTATAGGCTATTCCCGACGTTCCTTTACCTTACCACCAATGTCAAGATCAGCTTATATGCCATTATGAAGAGTTTGGAATATTTTCAGTAAAAGTCAGCCTATCGTATGGGTTTATCTTTTCTGAATCGTTTTGGCTCAAAGAGCTTGGCTGTATCTTCTTCATCTTCTGAAGGTAGTTTGTTATTGAGATCATTGTGTAAGTTGATATTATCTCCAAAGGTTTTGTTCTGGACATGGCATCTTTGCCATGATGTTCTACCTACTGGAGCTAACCTTCATAGGAGGATGCATATTCAGGATATTGTTTGTCCTTTTTGTAGCTATGAGATTGAGAAAGCTTTGCCTTTACTCCTTCAGTGTCCTCATGCAATGAAAATTCTAAAGTCTTCAGGAATATCATATAAATGGACTTGTGAAGGTAGAGTTTCTGTTAGCCAGGTGTTCACTACCATGTTATTTTATCCCCAAAATATTGTTAAGAAGGAAGTAGAGAAATTTTTTACGTATTATGGGCAATTTGAAACTCAAGAAATAGGTAGATTATTCTGTAGATTTTATGACTTTTGCCATCAATTTTATTACAGGGTTTCAGACAGCCCAGGTAATACCTTGAGCTTTTAGTAATCGAGTGGCTGCTATTGGTTGGAACCGCCTCCCCTGCAAATGCTGAAGCATAATGTTAATGGTGCATGGGAAGTAAATTTGGCTGGGATTCAAGTTGTCCTTCGAGATTCTGAGGGTACTTTGCAAGCAACAATGTCAATACCTATTTCTGATGCTATAGGGCCTCAACATGTTGAGATTCTTGTTGTTATCTATGGCTTTAAGATGGTGGAAGAATTTGAGTTAGATGCCTTTCAAGTGGAGACGGATTGTTTGAAGGTAGTTAGGACACTGAATGATAGAGATGAAGAATTTTCACCAATGGGTCATCTTTTTCAAGCTGCAAGAAATCAGGCAGACTCTTGGTTGGTCTGAGGTCACACATGTTTCATGTAAATACAATGTTCCAGCACATTTACTATGCAGGTCTGCATGTAAAATAGTACATCCAGTCTGTTGGATGCATAATTTCCCGTAGGATTTTCTGTTGTCTTTAATGGCTGAAAAGCCCGGCGCTTAATGCAATTGTAGTTTTCTCAAAAAAAAAAAAAAAAGAATTCACGTAAATAACAAATTTTTGGTTAATTGTAGCAAAAAAGACCAAAGTTGAACCGAGTTGATAAGTGAGGGAGTTTCAAAACTCTCAACTTATGAATTCATTTAACTCAGCTGGGCTCGACTTAGCTCATCTCACTAACTTGCAAAATGGTCAAAAACTTCCTTTTTCAAGCTTTAAATTCAAAACAAAAGAGCTCTTGGAGAGAAAAATAATCGAGCTTTGACTCTAATCAGCTCAAATGAGTCACCGTTATTCACTCCAACAACTATTTTTATTTTGTTTATTTTGATTATTAATAACATTGGAAGAGGTCCATGTCAAACCCTGCACTACTCCAAATTGATTTTTCTTCTAAAATATTTATTTTCGAATTTATTGTTTCCATTCTTTCTTTTTGTTAAATAAAATTGTATTTCCTTTTTTCCTTATCTAATTTCCTTATTCAATAAAGATAATCACTTCATTACCTAAAATAATTATAAGCAATAAACATAACTTAAAATAAGACTTAAATTTTTTAAAATTAAAAAAAGTCAATACTCATCAACTCGCTCGGCTTAGCTCGAGAGTTTTTTGGCTTAGACGAGTTGAACTCAAGCTTTCAACTTGCCAATTCGGATCAGTTCGACTCGTGAATAGTGGTCCAACTTGATTCATGGTAACGAGTTGATGAGTTGAACTCGACTCGACTCTAACTCGGCGAGTCGGCTGGTTTGCCATTACTACAACCTAATGTATTATAGATAGCTCAGGCTACGATGCTGATGAATAAAAAGCTACTCATTTTTTTTATAATTATTATAGGRGGTTCTGAATGAGAATGGCTAGGGATATTCTAATATACTTTTCTAATGTACTTGCTGCTGTATAGTTTTATTATTAATCAGAGCCCGACATGTATTTAATACGAAAATATATTAGAAGATTCGAAATCAATGAGAATATGTATTAAATGCCTTAAATATATTATAAGTATATAGATATAGTACAAAAAACATAGAAGTAATATGTGTGAATATATTTCCTCAATGTAGAACTAGCTAAGTATTTTATTATAGAAGAGTTGTTAAATTAAAATACTGTATATCTACTTTCGACAACTACGAATCCTAAGAAATATTTTTAATTAATTTTAAGAAACCATTTGTACAGCCTTCTTAGTTGAGGAAAAAAATTTATAGAAAATTTAAAASTCAATCTTATTCTCACTTTTATGAGAGGAATTCGGACCTAAAACTCTTACTTAATATTCTTATTTTAGTTGATTCTTACTCGAAAGAATGCTTGATCTAAAAATTTTTCAAAATTACATCACTAGTGAGAATTGAACTCGAATCTCACTTTAATTTAATTGATGCTTACCGAGTGTTTCAAGCTGCTGYAAATTGTTAAGTTAACAGCATCCAAYTTTCTTGACTATTGCCTGATTTTGAAACTTATTTCAACCTAAAAGAACAAAACAATTCAAGTTGGGCAAACGTTGGCCCAAGCTCGCATAGCATGTCAAATTGAAGTTGAATTTGTAATTTTTAGAAAAAAAGAACAAAAAATTAATATGGAAAATGATACATGGTTATTACAAGATCAATACCTCAATATTCAAAGATCAATGCTCGAATTTTGAAAATATTTTCAAGCAAATCACATATCTTTGTAAAGAATTGAAAAATCATACTCGAATATTGAAAGGTCAATACTCAGGTATTGAAAGATCAATACTCGAGTATTCTCAAGAAAATCATATATAATTGTAAGGTATAGAAATTAATACCTAGATATTTGTCCTATAATATCCGAGTGAACTCGTCATCATATCCATGTATTGATGAAAAAATTAAAAGTGAATTTTTTTTTTGAAAAATTGGTTATTGTAATTTTTAGTTTGGTAGTGGAAAAAGAATTAGTTGAAGACGTATTTATTTTAGTGAAAAAGTAATGCGACAGAGTCGGTGCATTYTACAATAGAGTGGAACTATGCACTATTTCCATTATATAAACAAATGAATTTTTCWACCAAATAAGTATATTTTTTTTATTGTTGAAACTTCATAGTWACTACTACCTTTAGTAGTAATTGTTTATACAATGGCGTCGATGCATAGTCCCACTATTATTTATCCAATCAATTTGTTGTAAGAARCAAGATATAATAATTATTTCTAGAAAAAGACTACTCGAATCAATATTAATATAAGTTTTTATGGCTCAACATTATTGAAAAAAATAAAAAATAAAAAGATAATAAATGTCTTCCTATTATCATAAATTCTAAAATGAAAATTTCAATATTTTTACCTTCATACTCTATTGAGGCACAAGAAAATAGTTCAAATTGACCAATCAAGCATTTTCCTTATTCCTATYTASTAGCCTTGTGACTGTACAGGTAAATAATAGGAAAATAAATATTAGAAGGGGTGAAACATGGATAATAAGATAACTTGAAATCTATGCATTTATTGTTTGGTCATGGACTATCTTCAGTCCGATTTCATTCCCATTTATGTAATTTAATTAATGCATTTGGBTGGGTTTAGAGAATGAAGCACAAATAAACCTCGGAAATTTACATAAACAAAAAGAAATAAACTTCAGAATTGCTTCCAGATACAGGATATTGACTCGAAAACTGTAAAGATACGTGTATCCATCAAATAAGTACTTTCCTAATATTTAAAACTCGATTAAATATATTTTAATATAATATTTTAATATATTTTTTGTCATACATTTGCATCCGTCAATTAGAATATGACGTGTTTATTTGTAATCCCTTTGATATTCGTTTTCCTTAATTTTAAAACTTAAAAGATGTATACATATCATGTTTTAATTAGTGTAATAGGAAAATATAACAATATAACGATAAAATATATTAGAATATTCGGAACCCTAAAAGTCATATATCCATTTGTTTCTCCTTCCTCCTTTTAAATTTTTTGAAATTGAAYCAAAATCATTTAAAACATTAAACTATTAACTCAGTTTCGCATAGATTTGATACTAATAATTTTCAAATTATTAAAGAGTCTCACTCATATAACGTCTCATATAATAGCATCTAAAATGAAATTTAAAACATCATTTATTGAAATACAAGAAAATGTGAATATTAAAATTTAAAATAAAAAAATAAGACAAACTAGCAAATAAGATCCGATAACCTAAAAAAATGATTGGGAGATAAGATATTTGRGGTAAATATCTTTTCAATGCTAATCTAGCTATAAATTTCTTTACTTGAATTAATTATTTTTCATAAAAAAATGTTTAGTTGCACAATAATATTTGTTTCCTTAATAATCTTTCATCACTCAAGACCCTAAAAGTACAGGCAAGCATGCTGGTGGAGAGGATAACTTAATGTCCCCATTTCGTTTAGTCAATATCTCCAAAATTCAGAATATTTGCTTAAGAAAAACTCGCTCATTCTGAACCAAAATAATAGAAAAAAAGAAATCTTTGGACAAATAAATAAGAAAATGCTTTTATTGATATTTGCATGAATTACAAATCTCAAATGCTATGTAGATTGGGGGAGTTCGTATTGACAGTTTGGACAAGAATTTTGGATGATGTTGTTAAAAACAAAAAAAATTGGATGAAAAATGTCTCAAACTGTTGAAAACTAAGTGGTAAAGAATGAAAGAATTATCTGCTTATGAATTGGCTGATTGAGACATCCGGTCACARTAGGGCTATTGGATCCTAGAATTATAAACAATTCAAGGTGAACCTTGGTAATGGAAACAATGGAGTAAAGTAAATTTTTCATGTTGTCATTTTATTTTAACACAAATCTAGCATATACTATACATATTTTCTTAATCTTTCACTAATTTTCTATCCTAGTTATTTTTTATTTATGCGCAAAAACAATGTAGGAGAAGGATGGCGCTATGACTTTTAAGGAGTAGGGGCCACTGAATTTTGAGAACATGAAAATATTATTTCATGATGACGATGCCCCAGGTTCTATAGTTAGGGCTTCTATTCATCCATCCATGATTGATGATGATGGATTTACTATTGAGGGTATGCAACAATAACCATTTCCCAATGTAGATGATCAAGAAGTTCTTCCTGATGATGATGATGATTTGGATGGCATCAATATTGATGACGAGGTATGTGAGATTGCTGTACTTTCTTCTGGAATGAAAAGGAAGAATATGAGCTATAGCAGAGCATCCATAATGAGAAGTAAAAGTCAATTTTCAAATAGAGTGTGAAATGAGAATGCACAATTTAGAGCTATACAGCRATCGAAGATACGCAGAGAATGAAGCAAATCTTTTCTAGCGAAAGCTGATCAACAACGAAATTCGTTCCAAGTGTATCAGAGGTGTTTGTTTTCTTGCAGGGAGACTTTTCTCACCTATCTGGGCAAAAAATGATTAGCCTTTCGTCTTTGATAAAAAGTGGCATATTTGTTCATGATTTAAAATCTGATGTATAGGGCTACCGCTATTGACAAAGCACTGCACCGCATCGCACATGAATGTGTTGTATTTCTCTGTTAGCATGCATATGTCGGATTGCTTGCATAGATGTTGTTGGATTTCAAAATAATTGTGCTTGTTAGGTTATTGGATTTGCAAGTTATGTTTTCTTATGACAARTTTTATCTATTTTATAAAATTAGAAATRTTTGGATATTGCTATATTTAATGCATTATGCATATGTATGTGTTATTTGTTGAAATGTATTTTCTATTTGCTATCCAACATTGTATGATATTTTCTATATATTTATAGGAGTTGATAAATGTTTTGGATAATCGTATTTTTCAAGTGTTATGTTTTTCTTATTATTTCTATTATGTGCAAGTAACTATGGATATGGAAAATATTCATAATTATAGTACAYTGTTAGATCATGTGCTTTCCTATGAGGTTGACATGGATGATATGGAAGATCTAAAGCGTATAGACAATATGTCTAAAGTAGATAAATAAATTTCTAACCCCTAGAAATAGCCTTGTTGGGATTTTCATTTTAGTAGGAGAGATTGGGTTGATGAGTTCTTAAATGGTAACCCTACAAGAATATTGGAAAACCTTGGATGGGGAAAATACTATTTCAACGTCTATGTGATTTGTTGGTCCGGAGGGATATTTAGGTCTACAAAAAATAACAGCACATTGATGTTGTTGAGGGTCTCGCAATCTTTCTGAATTGTGTGACTAGAGAAAACTAACACAATGACCTTGTTGAGAGATTCCAACATTCGACWAGAACATGTGCCCCATAAGTAAAAAGCGATGTCTCCAATATTGGTTTAGCTTAAACTGCACTACATACGTCACTGGTACATCAATGATACACATCACTGAATCCTTTACGATCATAGATATTTCACGTAGTTGAAGGTACCTTTTCGTATGCATCTATTTTAACAATTATTTTTGGTTAATGTACTTGGATATATTTATGGTTTTCAATTTTGGCATTTTATCATGGCAGGATTGCATTAGTGCAGTAGATGAAACTTATATTTTTGCTTAGGCTYTCATCACCACGACTGCAYGCAAACTGGAATTGGAGAAATCAGATAACTTTCTRGAGTGGATGATCATGACATACAATTTGTTTATGTCTACACCAGATGGGAATAAAGTACTCACGGTTGTAGGATTTGAAGAGATGCAATTAGCAAGCAAAGAAATGAATTTCTTTTTCCTGATTGGTAAAAGTTGTCTTTAATCTAATAATAACCCCTATAAGTTATACACATATGAGTTACTAATAACTATGTTTTTAAATATTACAACTCAACAGGTAAATATTACCTTGTCGATTTCAGCTATCTGAATCAATCGAGATTGTTAGCAGTATACAAGGGCACAAGTTATCATTGCAATGACTTTATGGGCGAARYAATTTCTCCGGTAAAAAGAAGTAGTTCAATCATCTTCAATCTTTTTGCAGAAATACTACGGAGAGAGCATTTGAAATCTTGAAAAAATATTTCCAGTGCTTAACGAAGCAATGTCACTTTGCAAAATTGAGTGATAAGGAACCATAGTTATGACGTATTGCATTTTGCATAATTTGATAAGAGTGACTGAAAATCATTATGAAATATTTGTAAATCCTCCCAATGATGGGGAATCAGCCATCCACATCGGTATCCAAAATGATAATGGAAATGCTYAACCTCCACCCTTTGTCGCATTTCAAGTATAAATTCAGGAATGGGATGTTTAGGACTCAATTGCTAGTGATTTGTCAATCGATAATGTTTGAAAACTATGTGTACTCAACTTTAGATGGTTGATGAGAATAATTATATAATAGTTTCTATATTAATAAATGTTCTATGAATTGATTGTAGTTGAAATGTTAGTTGTGAATTGGACAGTCTATCAAAGGGATGTGGAATTGTTATTATATATGTCAAACAAATTATGATCYGATTACATACATTCTTGGTGTGTTTTTCTAGCTATTCTGTAATTGTGAATTGCAYTGTGTAGTTTTTTAATAATATCGTAAGCAATAATACATTTACAATTAATTGACTTAGTTTATGTTTAATTGAAGAAAAAATCGACATTTGCAGTTGCCATTGTTATCTGCCTAACTTGAGCAGACAAGTTAATCAATTAGTAATTTATAATTAATCGACAAAAAATAAATCTTAATCGAATAAAAATTTGGCTTTTGCAATTGCTATTGCCTTCTACTTGAGATGAGCTGATTGSTTAGTTGATTACTACTTTGATCATTTATGGGCATTATCGATTATTCATGAACTTCTTATTGAATATGTAGAATGAAGTTATCAATGGGGACATATGACGCTATTTAATCAATGTAATCAATTTTCCTCAATTACAATAATCGACTTTATAGAAATATTTGATTATGAATTTTCAATAATCTTTTATTTAGAAAATTATTTCCCTACAATAGAATCACATAAGATGTTTAGGAAACAAATTAATCACAATCTCTTGAAATTATTTAGAGATAAACCCTAATCCACACCTTTAACATAAAAAACTCCATCTTTCTTACCCAAGTCTCTGTATATCGATTCTTGAAAGTTAGGCTTCATATGTCGATATTTTCAATCAATCTATAAGAGATTGTTGAGTTTTGGATAATCGACAAATGACCGATTTTAGCTACTATAAAATCAAAGTTGTTCGTAGTTAAAAAATTTTCATCTCTGTACTTTGTGGTCTYCAAATAACCCTTTTAACAACGCTATAGGCAACTCAAATTAAGATGGTTTGATCAAAACTTATTTACAATTGAAAGGAAAATAAAAGAAAATGTTAGTTATCAAAAGCTTGAGGATGGACCTCCTAGATGATTATAAATCAGAATCAATGCCGGACAAGAGGTTGAAAAGTACTTTATCCCGCAACTTAAAATATCTTCATATGTAAGTTATTTAAAAATCGTTTTGTAGAAAAATTAGAGAAACAATTTTTTGTTCTTAGGAAGCCACATAAATATGAAAAGTTAATTGAACTACCAAACTTAAAAACTCTATTTGAACTATAAAAATGGGATAAACTGTTTTGTTATGATACTCGTTCCCTTATCTTGTTCAATTATTCTATGCAAATATGTTCATGCAAGAGAAAAAATTTGTTAGGGTTGATTGTTCGGTCTTATGTGAAGGGGCAAGCTATTGAATTTACTGCATATGATATTGAATGGTTTGAGTTAGACAAATGAGGTTTTTGCATTACAAAGAAGGATGATGTTAGTCAAGAAAATGAGCATGTAGTGGATAGCACTGAGATTGATATTTTTCTGTTATAAGAGTCATAAAGAGGATTCTAATTCAATGAAGATTTACCAAAGAGTTGTGGCAATGATCAACGGGCAGTTTACTCAGTGTAGATAAGGAAAGGATATGACAAAATTAGATTTCATTTTGACTTACAAGGTTGTGAAGGTAGAGAAGATAAACTTTGGGAGTGTTTTCCACCACAATATCAAGTTGATTAGCCARTGGGCAGCCATTGACTCTAACGTTTCAGTTAAATGACATTGTTCCAAGAGAAGGAGATGGAATTGAAAGGACTACATTGTCGTTTGGAACGAGAAACCTACAAGAGATTTTGGGAAACATGGAGAAAAAAGATTTGACAGGTACTAGTAGGAATGCAAATGAAGAMGATCTTAATGATCAAAACCATGAAGATGCACTTATTAAAGAAATTGGGGATGGAAATGGTGGATTGAGAAAAAAATAGAAAAGTTGAGAAAGAAAATGGGTAAAATTAAAAAATGGGCGAGGTGTGGATGACATCTCTTATGTTTTTCGAACACAGCAGGTAGTGAAAATGTATGGATTATCATGAATTCTAGCTAATAGGCGGTTGATATATATTGGACTTGGTACATCTACATTATTTATCTACTTGGTTTAGCCGTAACTGTGTTTCTRCTTGCATGTATTAGGAATCATGATTTGCCTTGCATTTATTAGTAGAATTATAACTTACAAGTTTTTATTTTTGTTCCAAAAATAAGATTGTATTTATGATATCTAGTTAATTACTTTCAAATAGTGTTATCACTATAGCAGAATTGGTTTTTATGCACTCTTGTGTTATGATGTGTATTTTATGCCTTGGTATAGATTTTAATGACARAATTCTATTAAAGTTTCTCGAAAGATTGTTAATCAATTTATATGTATTCAATAATAGATTTCGAAACCAAAAGACAAATTCAAACTGTTGAATAATTGATTAATGTGACAATGAAGATCAATTCAGTTACATGAATAATCGATTATTCATATTTAACATGTTGAATCTTCTTCTCAAATTTTGCATGTTCGACCACCCCGTCTCTGAATTATTCAAGAAAATCAAGATACATTCACAACAAATTCTGAAACGTCGATTTTTTCTACGTAATTAATCAATTATTCTAGGGGAATTTTCGTTGTTGTAAGAGCATTATCTCTTCATTTTGGTTTTGAATGAATTACATAGAAATTCTGTTTTAATTTTTTCCAACTTGGATTAATTTGTATTAAAATTGACATGACAAGTTCCATTCCTTATTTGTAATCCTAGTGATTTTTTAACTCAGGAAATTCCTTAATTTCAATCCCAAATTTGAAATTCAAAAATTTTAGTTTCTTGCCTCTTGAACTTAATTTTCTATTCTTGTAACCGAAATGGCGCCTAAATATTAACATGATGAGTCACCAATGGTGGGTGACATTTGAGTTTAAATGCAATTTGTATTTATTTTAAATAAAATAAATGACATGCGAGCATATTATATGATGTTGACATAATGTATTAGAGATGATTTTTTGTTTCACTTTCTTTTCAATAAACATTCATCTTATGTGGATTGAAATTTCATATATCAACTATCACATGACAAAAGTCTATCAARGTCAATAGTGTAGTATGAGAGCTYCTTTTAAACATATTATATACAAAAATCACATATCTAACTAAATGTAAAAATTAAAAACAAAGTTATGTATGCTTTTTTATATTGTAAAGTGGTTGAATTGTTGAGATTCATTAATTCATCAATAATTAACCCAATCGATTCCCATTGATGAGTAGATCTAAGTGATGGTTTTGGYTTGCTCCAWATCTTCCCAGATTAAAGCTTCATTGTGTGTCTTTGTTGCCGCCACCTCCTATAACCACCAAAATTCTTCCTCGTTGGCAACTCATGTTTACTGGATAGTRTTATTCCTTCTCATATTATGTTTACACTCATTTCCCCTAAGATATTTAAGAATGCATTTGATCATCTAAATATAATTACCATTTTACRTCTATTAATTTCAATGGGTTCCTTTTGTGGTAGTAAGAGCTAATAACTCATTTTTCTTTTATTCTGATGGTTAGTGGTTTGAGTTTAAATTAAAAGTATATTTTTTTAGGAAATTGAACATTCATTCTAATACAATCTAAGATAGCAATGTGAATGTTCAACTTTAAGTTCTATTTTATTTCTAACACTGACTGATGTGAAATTGCTCTCTCCATGGAAGTACCTTTTTACTCGAAGAAAACGATCAACTCCGACATTCTGTTCGCAAGTTCAAATGTCGATTGACAACCACCGACCCCCTAGAGGAACTCCACGAGCCCAACATAGGGTCACACTTCCTTTACCAAGGCACTACTCACTCCTGGTTCTCATTGGCCCCTTTGTACTAGGGACAGTGAAGATGAGGGCTTTAATGATTTTATGGACTTGCATAGAGGAAAACACTTTCTGAGAGCATAATTAGGTGGAACTCCTTGGCTAATAGTCAATATTCCCTCTGATCCCTTTAATTGTCTCTGGAAACCATGGAGCCGAGCTTTATTGTTCAAACTCCTAAGTAAGCCTGATATATTGACTAGGGTTTTGAAATGCTTGACTTGGATGCAGAGTTCTTTTTTGTTCGCTTTTACATAAAGGAGGATTATAACCACGTGCTAGAACATGGACTATGGATGGTAATGTGACATTACCTATCTGGATCCAAATGGCACCTTTATTTCTGCCCCTAGCAGTCACCTCTATTTTGACTTGGGTTCATTTTTCTAAGGTGCTAATTAGCTTTTTGATAAAGAAACCCTACTTGAGATGGCTAATGCTCTAGGCCGGTCAATTAAATTGGAAGCCACCATTTTGTCAGCCACATACGGGGGCATTTTGCTCGGGTGTATGTAGAGATCAATCTATGTAACCCTTCATACCTTGTATTCATATCTTAGAGCATATCCAGAAGGTAGATTAAAGGTCCTTTATCTCATATGCTTCAATTGCGGTGCATATTGACACAAAATCTGAACTCTAACTTATTCTATGCCATCCCCTTTCATTACCCCACTAGCGAGATCGGATTTTGTCGATGAGCAAGTTGATCACTCTAATAACACCAACGATCCTCCGAGTCTATACTGGCCTAGGGAGCTACCAATTCAATGTTTGCATCGGTGACAACCAYACTAGAGAACAATCAATCGGGCCCTCAATTAGGAGGAAAATCTAGCTAGCATATCTTACTTAGCACCTAAGCCAGCACAACCTCAAGAAAAATTTAAGGCCTCAATCCAGAGTGAATCTATCAAGCGTAATCAAGAGCAACAAATCTTTAAATCGATTGTGGGAATCGAGCTTTACAATATTTTGAGGTGCCATCACTGAGGTGGGCTAGGTGGAAAGTATTGAGCAATTCAAGGGGAAGATCTAGGCCATTCCAGGGCTCATATTACACCAATCATTTTTTGTCAGTCAAATAACCAAGCAGACCTAAGTGGCTCTAAGAGAAAGCTAGCCCAAAAAAGTGTGCCCGCACAAAAAAACTCAATAGGCTTGAAGACCCAACTACCCAAGGGAGGGAAAGCAGGCCTATCCCATTGGAATAGATTTGGGCCCCTCATTGACATACAATTGAACATAATTGGGAGTCTAGCACAAACCCATTTCAAGGATCCTAACGACCCACTACAAATAATCCTAATGTCTTAACGGGTATAAATCATACATAGTCAACTATTCGCCTAAAATACCCTGACTATTCGCCTAAAATACCCTGCCATCTTTGAGCTGAGATGGATCCAAATTGATTGTAGCTTAGACAAACATTGATATTCATAGGGAGTCTAGAGATAATGTCACACCTTAAAAACGAGTCTAAACCTGTACTCTAAACATGGCACGACCGTATCCTCTAGGGTTTTCCCTAAGGGATACAAGGCCTTCTTGCAAACAAAGCTTACTATTTTTTTTTTTTTTTTGGGTAAAATAAGTAAGATCTCATTAGTCAAAACGATTTCCATTCTATTAAAACCATAAATAGTTGTTTGATAAAAGCTTATACAAAGAGTCTAACATTTAATAGGAAAAGAAAATCATAATACCTAAACTACACTACCATCTTGGATCCCTAAGCTCTCACTCCCAAACATCATCGAACTAAGACTCGAAATCCTCCTGTTTTGAAATGAGAGAATCGGGTGGAGTGAGTAATTTACTAAGTAAGTGGAACGATCTCCCTTTAACTGAGATTGAACAAGGATTTTAAAGAAAATAAATATTGCCAATTAAACWAAATCATAAAGTAAATAAGATATAGCAAAGCGTTGTTAAAGAAAGTAGCCAAGAAGGTTAGTAACATTGAGGGCCGCTGCCATCGTAAATAGAAACAATTAAAAAAATAGYCCAAATGAAGTTAGCGAAGGTTAGATCAAGAAGACGGAGTCAAGGTGGCACTAAGCACAACGAACATAGTCAAACAAGAAGATATTAAAAAAAAAAAAAATTAAGAACGAGAGTAAGCAATAGTCAAATAATTGGATAAAGAAATAGTAACAACAACCTTAAATATCACAAATAAACCTTTACGACTTTCTTATAATTTGAATCATATTAAAAAAATAACTAAAAATAATCAAATAAATTTGGGACATAACCAAGCTAAGACAATTAGATCAAATCTTGAGTTTAGTTCTAGTTGTACTCCTACTAGGTCAGTCAACCAAATTAGCTTTAGGTTTTTGTCCATGCTAAATGGATAATCAGATGTATGTGGAACATGTTTCTCCAAGCTCAGCTTAGATAATGCCTCCAAACAAACAACWATTTTCATAAATCTTATAWGTTATAGAAGAACAAAATTATAAATTTTATGTAGAAAAGTTCAATCCAACATTTTATAAGAAAATAACCATGGAATTTGACCATAAATTTTAGAGAAAGGGAGTTATTCCACTTACATTACGGTGACACTMTAACARGCTAATATTTTCCAACTATTATCCATTAYTATGGAGTTTCGTAAAATGTAATTACATGATAAATTAAGAAACTACCAGTTAGGGAATGTRAAAAATTAGAATATTGTTAACTATTTATTTAGTTATATATTTACTAATTGCAATAAATAATCGAATCGTAATTGATTTGTTGGTTAGAAGAAATTCGAACAATAATTTTATTAGAAGAAAATAAACCTTAGTATTATTTATAATAATAAGAATAAAAATAATATTAGRAAAATATTAGGAAATTCAATTATCCTTTTCTTTTATTTCTCTTATTTCTTCTTTCACCATTTTATTTTATTTTTATCTTTATCCTTAATATAATTTATATTTACTTTAGTGTTGCTTTTTCCTGATCAACCATAGTTCCAATGCCATTTTTTTCCCTTCACCTTTCTCTTCCTGTTCTCACATTATTTTAATGTGTTTTGGTCAAACCATCACTATCGCCATTGTTTTTCTTCTTTTCACCGAATCTCTGCCATCCCTTTTCTCTCAAAAATGCTTCGTCTCCATCTTCTTGTCTCTTCCTTTCTTTTACTGCCAGCACCAAAGCCCACTTGGACTATCTTTGGACTCTACCGCCTCACTTTTCTTTGCATTCTTCTTGCTTCTGAGCTCCTCTTCTCTTCTCCTGCACATGTTAATTTTCAGTTCTTCTTCTTTTTTCATTCCGCTCTCAAATAATCGACATACACTCTCTCTGTGTTTTCTCTGCAATTTTCTCCTTTCTCCGTCATTATAAATGAGCCACCTACACTCCCGAGAAATAGCTACAGTAACGGTGAAGCAAACTAGTAGCAGTTGACTTCACCTTCAACAACCTCGCAAGAAGTGTTCGGCTAGCTCTATTGGTTAGCTGATTTCTTTAGATTTTTGGTCGAATTCCCTCCCCCTATTCACCTTGAGCAGCYGAGTAGTTCTCTCTCTCTCTRTTAACACAGCTCTATCTTTCTCTCTATTAAGTTTTCTTCTCTTCCTGCACTCTCTTGTTGGCACCAGTTAAGGTAAAATCCATTCTAATCTATCTTTCTTTTCATTCTTTTCCAGTTCAAATAATTCTTGAGCTGTTAATCTTAGGTTCCGATGATCTTTTCTTATTCTTTTTAGATCTTAAATTTTTGTAGTTTGCTAAGAATTGTTCCATAACAGAATAATTTAAATAAAACCCATTGGTGTTCAAGATGGTAAAAGTTTTTGTTTTATGTTTCCATTTCCCTGCTTCTGTATGCCTCGTTTCCTTTATGTTGTCTATGTATGTTTAGGTGTATACAAAATTTTAATGTATTCTACCCTCTGTCGTAGCTTCTACATCATATAGAAACTGAAATCTAATTATCTACTAAGAGATCACATGTGCGGTCATTATGGGGTTACTAGTTTGGTTCTAAGGCTTTAAAGCCTTTTGATCAAACTTTACTCTCAGGGAGTATATTATGCTGCTATAATTCTAGAAAGCTGGTATCTTCTTCCTTTTGGCCTCTCCTTTGAATGTATATACAATTTTTATTTCATCATCAAGTTAATATCTATGTTACTGTGTAGTGGTTCTGATAAGTCCTTACTTTTCTTATTTAAGAGGCATTAGATTAATCTTCTGATTTCTGTGAGTTAGCTTTTCATTGAAGGTTGTTAGAGTGCTTAAGTAGACTATTGTTCTACAGTTTAACCTCTTTCAGCTTAGATTTGTAGTTGGAATTAGCAGAGTTTAGTGCAAACGTTTGGGGCATTATATTGTATCAATGATCTTGACAATAGGGGGTAAGTTTTTAATAAAAGGCCTAGCTGTCAACAATTTCTTACAGGGAAACCTAGTAATGCAAGATTTCTTTTAGGTAGTCTTTTGGACYCACTATTCTTGTTTATAATGTTTTTTGGTGAAATAAATTATATGGAGAAGACATATTAGGGTAGTTGGTGAAATTTGAGAGTCTTTCGTTTAGGGTTTCAGAATAGTGACAAGAAGTAAGTTTGGTTGCAATAAAATGGATGGGATGCMAGAGTATGAATATATACATATAACTATGTTATGGAGGTCCCAGATTAATAGATGTAGAATATAATTGAATTTCTTATATTACAATACATTAATTATATTATTATATTTAAGACAAAATACAGGAAGAAATTAACCTTTACATTGTTACAAATCGAAAACCTTAGCYTACAACCGATTAATTTCTAGAAATCCTGAATTCGGCTTTACTAAAATCATAAGGTCTTGAAAAACAATTAAATAGTCATTTACTTTTCTAAAATTATAACCTCATTACTAGACGTACTACTATGACGATTTCTTATAATCTGATTATATGATACAATAATCGAGGAATTAAAAGTTTATTGTATAATCAAGAATACTCAAGTGAGTTTTTATATTTTATTAAACTCTAAAATACGCGTAATTTTGTATACCGTATTCTAGAGGAATGTTTTCAAGACCTTTCAAATGTTTTAATAATATTTCTCAATTCTTTTGGAGAACTGTTGTACAGGCTATTTCGAAAGGCTTTGACGTATTATAGATTTTATATCAGCATGACATATCAAATTTAAGATTTATCATACATCATGTTTARTCGATTGACATAAAAACTTGATTTTAGATATCAGATGAATCTTATTACAATTGACATGGATCTAYTCATGAATTTCATGAGTTATTGATTTACTTGTGCATCAAGCTTGTTACTGGGACATAATTGGAATGTGTTTGTATTGCAATGATTAAGTACTTAGTCGATAACTCCAAGTAATACTCCAATGGACAAAGTACAGCACTTGGCTAGTCCCTAGATTTAAGACCTTTTTAGCCGATTGGACGACAGTGCTTTGGAAATCACCAAATGACTAGACCTGTAGATCTTACCTATGGTGGGCTGGATCCGTATGGTAGATGGTTGCTTCATATTGTAATCACAATAAATATTGGACGCTCGTACCATTGGTTAGGAGGTTTAAACTAGGGMTGACTGACTCTTATAATCGCAGCTAGCCGATTGAATTGTTATTGTTCATTGGATTCGATTGTAAATCACATGTGTACATGGAGCGATAAGGTTGGTATATCCTGAACCTATGGAGTAAACCTCTTATGGTGAAAGTTTGATTCTCTCGACTTTATACTTGGCATGAAATGTTTTCTTTACATGTTTTTTCTTTTCCAGCATTGAATTTTTTGAACTATTTCTTCAAAGATATTAGTTTTCAAACAATAGTTTGATATTTTCTTATTTAAACTAAAAAATCATGTTTTCTAGATATTTACTATTAAAAATTATATACTATCACACACTCATGCTACTCACTGAGCCTAGCTAACTAAATTTTATATGTTTTATTGACAGGTACAATGTGTAGTAAAGTCAGGCGGCTTCATTTTTAGAAGAGTCATGTCGTATATAAGTTTTGTGAAGCCTGAGGTCACTAATCATTTGTAATGGTTAAAATATATGTACTGTTAGTTGAGGGTGGTACTTTTATATATGTTGGTATATTGTACAGTGCAATTTAGTTTTGTAAAATTTGGAGTCATATACATTATAATAATATGTAATTAATGGAATATTCATACTATTTTTATGATTTAGTTGCTTTGAATGTTCAATTGTATTGACTGTCGAGAGGTAGACGACGCRCGTACAGCCCTAGTGGAATCTAGGGGAATGGAGCTCATGACAATGAAATTTTGTTTGGATGCTATCTTATTGGAGCTCTAACAACTACCCTAAGCATATTCCATAACCATAGCGGCCGGCATTTTTTATATGTATGAGATTGTCTAAAAATTATTTCACAAATTTCCAAACGTAGACCTTATATGGCTTGTTTGACTCCAATCAACCACGTACAGTCAATGGCCAAACCGGGCTTTGAACTATCTAATACACACTAGTCCAGATAGATAGAAGAACTAGGCTATTTCAAAAGGATTAGACGCYCATCATAGACACACTCGTATATCTAACTAAGCTAATCTCTCCCTAAGTTAAGCGTGTTAGCAGATGGCGATCATCCTCCACCCTTGGCCTCAGGTCTGAAGTTATTGTTTCCTAACATTTAGAAAAYTCAAGGCGTAAGAAGAATATGAGCTTTTATACCTAACCCTAATAGCTATCATACTTATTTACTTTTACTTATTCATTACTTATATCTCTACCGAGTCCTTTGATCAAGCAAACCTGCTAGCATCAAGCCTTAGAGTTTAATGAAGGTTATTTCAGGGAACTCTAGGGGAGCTAACTTGAATGAGTTCCTTATCCATATCACTAACATTTGTAGATCACATAAATTAGACATTTTTATTAGCCAAATATACTAGGCTGAATGTTTTCACTACAGTGACGTCGCATGGTTTTTCGGAGGGATTTGTATCCTTTGCAACACTAACCGAATGCAATTTGAAATCCTAAGAACAAATTATCATATAATCATTACTTATTTGAAAGTACAAGATAAAGTGGAATGGTTTCCCTCAATGAATTGTGTCTCTCRAACGAGACAATATCATTARGAGTTATGGTAATATATTATGCAACTTTGTGATGTTATCCACTCATCTTGGCCCATTATGGGTATTTTCGTTAGGCCTTAACACCAACGATAAATATGGGGGACGTATTATAATGCCCCATGGAAATTTTTTCATTTTTATGACTTTTACATAATCATATAATTTATATCTAACTATTTAATTTATTACCATGATCATATGTATTCTTAATTATTTGCAATGGAAGACTTGGATTCCGAAARGATTAATATGCTAATTAGGAAGTCAATAATAATAATTATCAATATTATTAATTTTTATTTTTTGTTGGTTGCATTATTGTGTGAGTTTATTTATTTAGTTAATGAAATTCTATTAATTTCATGGAATTTAAAATTATGTCTACTTGGGTGAATTATTTTAGGTTAGAGGACCTTGGCTTTAGAGCAAACTATATGAAGTTTTGGTATAATCCATTTGAACCCACTTTTTGATAAAAAAATCCTAAAGTTTTACATTAAATATGTGATAATTGTTTTGGCGCAAAGACAACTTGTAAGACCTCAAACGTATTTTGGGCTTATTTGGCTTAAGGTCAACAAAGAACCCTTGCCTAGTTATAAATTCTCTTGGCCACAAAACCATTAAAAACAATTGTAATTCCATTTTCTTTAACCAATCTCTGCAGCCCTAATCTTTCTTTTCCTTTTCTTTCTATTTGGAYGTTGAATGAAAGAAGAGCAAGGAAGGTAGTCACTCATTAAGATTTTAGTTGCATTTTTCTGTAATAGAAGGTGAGTCATCTTTCTGATTAGTTAGGTCGGTCTTCAAGAAATAGAGAGAACAAAAAAAAAAAATGGAATGTTTAGGAAGAGAAAGTACAATTAACAAGCTAATGAGTTTTACGGTTCTCATTGTTGGGTTGCACATAAAAATTTGTAAAGCCTTTTCACTTTAGATATTAATTTATTCATAGTGGTTGTACAGGTTTAAGTTTTGACTTTTGAGGAACCTTATCCTTTTATCTGAATCTCTTATAAGTGAAGCTTTAGGAAATAAATTGGAATTCGTATTTCTCCTTATATGCCTACATGCTTTTATCACTTTTTTTGCTTTGTGTTTCTTTTCATTTTATTTTATTTTTCTATGTAGATGAATTTTACTTATGTTTACTAAAATGGGCATTTTACAATCRTTTTTATTTCAATCACTTTATATCTTCTTCTTGATGAAATATTTGGGTGTCCTGATCAGCAGTTGATGAAACCTAAGCCGCYATATCTTGAATTGTATATGGATCATATTTCTTCTATAAAAAAACAAGGGAATGAGGGGGTTTTTGAGATTAGTATGAGAGAGTTTATATATTAACTCAAATGTTGATTGTCAAATGTGAAATTACTGGAATGGAATATGAATGTATGATCAGTGAACAATTTGATCAATTAGAAATTTATTTAAGCTGTTAAGTAGGATCTTGTATGGAACTCTATAAGAGCCTTTGCTTGCAGCAATATGCTCCATAAAGCATAATATATTATTCTTGGACAATTCATATCGTGGAACATTGAGGCCCCTAGATGCCATTTTTGAGCTTTTTCCACATGTTGTGTTCCAARTCATGATAGAGGTAATCTATGCTCAGAATAGTCCGAAGTCAAAGTCTAATATGTTTGTTTTGTTGGAGTCTAGAAATTTATTTAAGCTGTTAAGTAGGATCTTGCAAATGGTTCTTTATGAATACTTATTTTTATAATCGAAACTAGGGATATTAACTTGCATATTGATGTTGTGAGGAGCCAGACACTCAATGGCTATTAAAGGCAAATTTAATTCCGTTAATAATTCTAAGTATAACTTTCGCTTTATTTTTCATCAAGATGAGGAACTTCTACTATAACTGTGAATGGTGATGGTTATGGTTTCTCTTTCAAGTTATGTGGAAAAATACTACTTGTTTACATACTAGAACTATAAATTTGATGTGTTCGTTACTTAGGTTCGCCATATGCATGATTGCACCCATTTTCTTGGAGTTGCATCTTCATGTATATGATTAAGGAAATGTTTATAAGGATAAAGTTTGACATAGGATTGTGCCTCCCTATTTTAACATAAGGAATTTTTACTTTAGATATATTTCCTATTGAATTGAAGTTGGCAATGGTGGATATAGGAAAGTATATTTCCTCGAGCACTGGGTGTTTGAGTTTCTCTTTATTTCTTTTGGGAAAAAACAGGTTGGCTAGATGTGTCAATATTATAAAGAAACTTTGCTGAATTTTTCTACAGAATTATATTATAGTATTCCTAAGGTGTGGTAAGCGAATAACACCAGTAAGATTTAGGGTTTCTTTATTTGGGTGTTACACATCCAGTCTCTTGGAGGGGCTTATCCATGCCAGCACTTGTCAAATGTCTGGACTCAAGGAGGCGCTTTATCGACTTTGTGTTTTTGTGGCATCTAAATATATACTGGACAAGTAAAGAAGATAAAGAAGGCACATGAAGTAGCAGGACAGGTCATGGGCTTACATATCAATGGCAACCTAGATCCCTTAAGCTAATTTACCACGTATAGCCAGAGTTTGCCTTATCAATCCCTAACTTCCTCTTTGTGAGCACCCTCAGTGACATCCCTAACCTATCCTTTCAACATCTTCAGGCATGGTTTGACTATTTAAGCTTCCAAGTCGATGGTGGAATGCCCTGTTAGCCACACATGATAGATATATCCCTTAA
>MEJB01000004.1:5537378-5571784 GCA_001752375.1 Rhazya stricta | reverse complement strand
CATGGGATAAATTAGAGACAAAAAATGAAGGGACTGATCAAGTAAAAAGGTCAAGGTTGAGGAGTCTAACAAACAAGTTTGAGAATATGTCTATGTCTGAGAATGAATCTATTGCTAATTTTCATGGAAAATTGTTTCATTTATCAAATCAATGCTTTGTTCTTGGTGAATTGTATTCTAATGCTAAACCTGTTAAGAAAGTCCTATGTTCACTTCAAAGAGATTCAAAGTTAAGGTTACTTCCATTGAAGAATGTAAAGTTATAGARGAGACTGACTTAGATGAATTGATTGGCTCATTGCAGACGTATGAACAAAATCTAAAGAGATGGGATAAAGATAAATATTTRGAGGATTCCAAAAGCATTGATGAAGATACAAGTGCATTGCCAATCAAGAACTTCAACAAATATCTAAGGAGGATCATAAAAAACAAAAAAAAATTATAGTCTGCAAGAAGGTAACAAAAAGAATAAGGGCATCCAATCTCATGAATGCGAAGGATTTGGTCATGTTTAGGTAGAATGTGCAAATACCCTTAAAAAGAAGGGTGTTCAATGACTGTCTCTTGGAGTGCCAATGATGATGAACCATATGGAAATAACAATGGTGCGAATGACCAAAATTACCTAGCTTTCATGGTGACGAAGACTAAAGAAGTACAAAACAATTCCAATATAGAATCTGAGGACGAGCAATCTGATATTGATGTGGAAGATCTTCAATCTGCATATTAAGACATGTACACACAATGGTTGAAACTTTGTGAAGCAAATCAAAACCACATAATCCAACTTGGAAAGGAGAATCGTTGGTTGGAAGAGAAAGTCAAAACCTTGCAAGAGGAGCTCAACTGTTCACAACAAAAACTAGTCCAGACCTTGTGAGAACTGGAGAATGCTGATAGTGTCTTGAGTAGATTCTAGATGGGTACCACAAAGCTTGAGCAAGCCTTATACAAGGGAAAACTAATAGGTGAAAAATCTAGAATTAATTTTTAGAGTGACCACACAAAACCTAGTGTGGCCACWACGACAGCAAACGAAAAGTTCACCAAGGAAAAGAAACTTATAAGGTACTCAACTTTATTCCTACTTGTCAGTTTTGTGGTAGAAAGGGACATATCATGCCAAAATATTTTAGCTGCATTTCTATGTGCATAGGGTGTTTAATGAATCAAAACTTGCATCTACTTCATCTAGAGGGAATGAAATGGTTAAAATAAAATGGATTCCTAAGTGGTGATGAAAATATAAATTCCAGTCAAACTTTTCTGYWCTTAAGGYAGTATGTTGGAGTTTTGTTTACCATAGTGAGTCATATATTGAGGATAATCATGTGATCAAGTGTTTRATTTTTCCTAATTTTTGGTTCAAAATTTATTTCCAGTGTGTTGCATTTTCACTTGTGTGTGGCCATACTGAACCYAMTTTGCTTTGTGCTCTCTTACATAAGACTTGTATTATGTCTAGGATGTCTTACACTTTTTTTATTTGTTAGTTTCCATAAAACTTTCTGCTAAGACCTCTATTGGATGGCTACCACCTATTGATGAGTGAAAGCCACTTTGAATAAGTAGTTTTGGTGTAGTGACCCCTATTCTACGACTCTTCTACCAATGAAAAAACCTATCTTAATATGTGAGTGAAAATCACAGTTTAGATATTTATGAGTGGTTTGTAGTCGTGTTGTGCTTATTTCATGGTCACATCATGGAATAAGTAGTTTTGAGTACTTTAAGTAAGTAGTTTTGGTGTAGTGACCCCAATTCTACGATTGTTCTACCAATGGAAAAGACTAACTTAATATGTGAATGAAAGTCATATTTTGAATATTTATGAGTGGTTTGTAGTTGTGTTGCTCTTATTTCATGATCACAACATGGAATAAGTAGTTTTAAGTACTTTGAGTAAGTGGTTTTGCTGTAGTGACTCCTATTCGACTGTTCTACCAATGGAAAAAACTACCTTAATATGTGAGTGAAAGTCATATTTTGGATATTTATGGGTGGTTTGTAGTCATGTTGCYCTTATTTCATGGTCACAACAATATTATTTTGATCATACAAATATTATTTTGGAATGTATGGGACCATACTTCATGTCTTTTGTTGTTGGTTCTTCATTTAATATTTTGAGGAGAGGGTTGAATAATAAAATAAGCATCCCCCTTGAGGACACTTGCACATATCTATCTTGCTTTCAGATGGTAGTTGGTAATAAGTATTATTGACTATCTTAGACTCCTTGTTCTAATATGTTTCTTATGGTTAACAACCTTAGTAACTGCTTTGTTCATCACCACATTTTGAAATTGCATCCTAGTGTCAATTTTTTGTTCTGTTAAATTCATCCCATAATTTGCTTTATTATTGATTGATCCTCTATATATTTGATCTCATTGAGGAATATTCTTTGGTATTTCTTTACATAGGTTTAAGTTGTGATTAGGATATTTGAAATTATCTCTATTGTTCTTTTGTTTTATGAATTTCATTCCTACGGTTTATGTATGGTTCTTTGATTTTTTTATTTTCTTCCTTTTTTTTTGGTGTTCTTTACGATTTGTTTGTTGAGGAGTCTCAGGGAGGACGCCAGGGGATTGGAGTCAATTTAGGACTGAGTCTTCAACTGGCCAATCACTGGGACGATCATATAGCAGATTTATTTTGTGTTTCTTGCTACACATAAAGGGAGTTCATACCTCTTCACTTCTTCTCTCTCTCTTCTCTCTCTCTCTCTATATATATTATATAATATTGGTGGGATATGCCAAGGTCACTAGCAATCTTAGTGGTTCCTTAGTATTTGCCATAGTTTATGATACTTGACCTGATTATTTTCTTTTTTTATATTTATCATATGATCACAAAGGGGGAGAATATACATTGATTTTCATTTGATTTTGGTTTTGGTTTCCGAGTTCTATTTTTATTTTTTATTTTTTTGGTTATTCATTTGAACCAAAAAAGGGGGAGTAATGTTAATGGATATATTTTGATAGATATGGATATTGGTTGATGTTACTGGATATTCTTTTGCTAGTTATGTATCTTTGCATAATGGATATTTTGCTAGCTATAGTTACTAGATGTTTACATTAAGAGAAGCAACATTTCATTAAAGACATAACATCTATTTTGCATGCTAGTTATTATTAAATAGTGTTTATGTTAATGATGATGGACTTATGGATTATATTATTACTTATGGTTACTAGATGGTTATTGTTCACATGGTGTTCATGTTAATGATGAWGGTTTTGGATTATATCATTATTGATTCTTGATTCATAATTTTGATGACTTATGGAGGGTATCTTGCTGATTATTAAATTTTATAGATAAATAAGTTTCTTGCAGGATTATTATGATGTGTGTTTTCATGTTCAAAATCCAAAAAGGGGATTGTAAGTACATAAGTTTTTATTCTCATAGGAATATTTGATTTTTAAATTAACTCATACATTATCACTGAATATCATTATCTCAAACTATTTGGTTATTGATTATCGATTATCAATACTTATGAGTTATCTTTTGAATGAGTTATTATTAATTATCTTTTTAGATAAGAATTTCCAATCCTTTTAGAAATTTGACTATTGATTTATCCCTTATTGAAATATTTTGATTCCCGTGAGATCATTTGTACATCTTGGCTCATTAGTCTTTGGTTACTTTAAAAAATATAGAGAGAAGAACATCAAGCTARGAGTGTGATACTTAATTATATTTATTCATGATTAATATTGAGTAATGTTTACTCAATATTGATTATTGTCATATGCTTGGCTTCCGCCTTGCTGTTATTGAACCGGAGTTTACAGAGAACATTTTTTTTTGAGGGATTTAGAAATTAGAGCTAGACAAATTTTCCAGGACAATCGAAGGAAGGGAGTTCCGCTAATTGAAGTCAAGCATAGTTCATGAAATCAACTCAACGACTACAAGATTCGATATAGTAAAAGGGAGTTTTACTTTATTATAAATGATTGATATATAAGTTGATTGAATATTATTTGATTTAGTGAATTTGTGTTGATGCCTGGATGTGGTCTCATAAATGTAGGCATTTATGCCGAATCATGTGAATCATGTTAAACTGTGTTTTTATTATCTTGATTGTTATTTGATATGTTTACATTCAATTCATTAACCTTAAACTTGTGAATGAAATTATTAATAGTAGTTATCAACACATTCAATAATGACGAACGAAATACGAAGTACTTCCATGGTCTAATTAGCCAATAGCAGACAACAAAAATTAATAACAAAGCCTATATAATGAAGCAGGATAATGGATAGAAAAATGATACATTGATTTAATATCCAGATTATATGGTATTTTAATAATTTAGTTCAATAGAATTCTGATGTAATTGTGGTTTATTGAGTAAATACTTCATTAMGTATCAATATTATATGGTATTATATGGTACTTCAATAGTTTAGTTCAATAGAATTCTAGATGTAATTGGTTTATTGAGTAAATACTTCATGATATATCAATTCAGTTTTGTAAAAGAGGATTTGTGAATAATATAGGTGAAAATTGAAACAAAACTCTAATCCTACATATATGGATAGATGATGGAAAGAACTTCAAAACACACTAGGTTTGACCTTCACATTCCAACCAACACAATTACCAAAGTTGTAAGGTATCAACTTTGGAATAGCTAATTTGGCATTCAGCTGGAAAGTAAAACTTAGCTGGAAGTGTCAGTTGGAAGTGAAACTTTCCAACAATCCCCCACATGAATGAAAATTACTAGATAAACTACAATGCTAAAGGAAACACTAAAAGGAATATACACGGAAAGATATTGTATTAGGAGAGGTAGCTTATGGCTTTGAAACTTTCTTAGTTGAACACTATCGGACTTACTTGGCTAATCAGTGAACATGATGTCTTGGACTATTCAGARGTTAATATAAACCAAGACAATTGTACCCACATAATATCCTTTCTAACACTTTTGGCTCTCATGGTTGTGTTTATTTTGGCCTTGAACAACTTTTCGGTTTCATAAGTGCTTTAGAGAATTAAAGCCTAAAACTTCTCACAAAAGTGGCTCCACTTCACACTTACATAGGTAATATTCTATTAAGAGTATTCTACTATATCCCACTTGGTTTATCACGCTATAGGAATCATTAAAAGTATAACTTAAACTTACTTATTTTGCATAAAACACTTTCTCTTTTCATAGGAATAGTTGGAGATAACTTCTATATGCTTCTTTGGATCTTTATAACTTCGTTGTCCCATTGAACCAAGATCTTAGGATCTCCAATCAGCAAGATTGAGTTACTATTATGAAGATCCTTATGTAATAGGCTTTAACTCCACACTCCCTTCAATAAATAATGCATTTGATCTCTTGATAAGTCTTTTATAAGTGGATCTGAGAGATTTTCTTTTGACTTCACATAATCAATGGAGATTATTCCATTYGGGATAAAACGTTTAATAGCACTATGTCTCTGGCGTATATGTCAAGACTGACCATTGTACATACTACTTTGTGCTCTTCCAATAACCGACTGATTATCACAATGTATGAATATTGCAGGCACTGATTTAGTRTAACACGAAATATTCCCCACAAAATTAAACCGTTCTACTTCTTCTCCAGCTTTATCTAAAGTTATGAATTCAGATTCCATCTTAGATCAAGCTATACAAGTTGATTTTGAGTATTTCCAAAATACAGCTACACTACCAATGGTAAACACATAACCACTTGCTGATTTGAAATCTTTCATATCTGATAACACTTAGCATCACAATATCCTTCTAATATAMTTGGATATCTTGTATAATGTAATCCAAATGATAAAATGTACTTTAGATATCTAAGCACTCTATGCCTTCCAATGGTCATTGCATGGATTATTTGTGAATCAACTTGATTTATTCACAACATATGCTATATCTGGACGAGTACAATTCATGATATACATTAAACTGCCTATGCTCTGGGAGTATTTTAACTAAGATATAGGTGCACCTCTTTCTTGACTAACTATGAATTTAAGTCAATCGTTGTCTTTAATGGACTTTCATTATATACATTAAACTTCTTAAGTACATTCTCAATATAATGAGGCTTTGGGATAAAGCAAATCCATCGAATGTTTTAAGAATTTTAATTCTTAATATGACATCTCGATACCCATATCTTTCATGTCAAAATGTTCCATAAACATTTTCTTTGTTTTTATGATAATGTTGTGACTACTACCTATGATAAGCATTATATCAACATATAGATAAACAATTATGTAGTCATTAGGTGTGTTTTTAATATAAACACATTTATCACACTCGTTAATCTTAAATCTATTTGCAACATTGTTTTGTCAAATTTTTTGTGCCATTGCTTTGATGCTTGTTTTAATCTATACAAGAACTTAACAAGCTTACACACCTTTTTCTCTTGCTTGGAACATCAAACACTTTAGGTTGTTCCATGTATATTTCTTCTTCTATCTCATCATTTAAGAATGTTGTTTTAACATCCATTTGATGAATCTAAAGATTATTAATGCATAAACTGCTATCAAGACTACGATGGATGTGATACTAGTAAAAGGTAAGTATGTGTCAAAGATATCAAGACCATCGACTTGCTGGTAGCCTTTTGCTACTAGCTTGGCCTTATATTTATCAACCAATCCATCAGATTTTAGCTTCTTTTAAAAAATTCACTTACAACCTAGAGTTTTATTTCCAGATGGGAYTTCAACCAATTCCCATGTGTGATTTTGCATGATAGTTTCTATCTTATTATTAATAGCTTTTTTCAACAACGGAGCTTCGAGGCTTGACATTACTTCTTTGAATGTCTTAYGGTCATATTCTACCATATATATAAGYKAATCTGAATCAAATGACATAGACGGTTTGACCCTTTTACTGCATCTAGGTGCCTCATCAATTTGAGGACTACCAGTTGCCGTATCATAAATTCATTTTTCTGAACTTATTTCTCCTTTGTCTTTATTTGAAAAGATACTTTAGAAAAATACAGCAATATTCATGGATTCAGTAATAGTATTTTCATTATAAATATAATTCGAATATCTAATTTGTGAACAAGGATACGATATGCACTATTGTTAAAAACATATCCAATAAATATGTAATCAATAGTTTTAGACCCAATTTTTATTTGCTAAGGCTTTGGAACTTCTACCTTTTCCAAGCAKCCCACACTTTTAAGTGTTTATAATGATATGGTTTTCGACCTTTCCTTAACTCATAAGGAGTTTCTTCCTTATTCTTGCATGGTATTTTATTACGAATATGGTTTGCAGATAGTATATTTTCTCCCCACAAGTTCTGATGTAATCTAGAACTAATCAACATAGCATTCATCATTTCTTTAAGGATACGATTCTTTCATTCCACAACTCCATTTGATTGAGGTGAGTAAGGAGTTGCTGACCAATGAATAATGCCAGATTCTAAACAAAATTCTTCAAACAATGCTCCATATTCTCCACCTCTATCCGTTCGAACAATTTTTATTTTTTGCTAAGTTAATCTTCAACCTCATTCTTGTAGTGTTTAAACATTTCCAAGGCCTCATCTTTACTCTTTATTAAATAAACACTACTTTGTACAGTTGTCAATACAATTAATAAAATACTTTGTACAACCTCTAGTTTGGACAAACTTTAGATCACAGATATCACTGAATTAARTCTATAGGTGAATTGTTCCTTTCAACAGAAGGAAACGGTGTTTTGGCTAACTTAACCTGTACACATGCTTCGCATTTATGATTAGAATAAAAAATTAAAGAAGGCAATAAATTTAAGCTAATCATTTTTGCACAATTTTACAATTTGCATGTCCTAACTTATAATGCCATAAATTAGATAACTCGAGCACATAAGCAAAAGAAWTATTATTATTATTATTATTGTCTTGTTTGGGTACAATAATTAGGACATGCATTTTGAATAATCCATCTCACAAATATCTCTTCCCCAGCTACATGTCATTTTTAGTACGTACAAATTTATCAGCCACAAACTCTAACTTAAATTCATGCTTGCTAAGTAATGACTCTTTCGAACATCTAGCACATGCTGTACGTTATTGAGGACTAGTTCCTTTCCAGAAGTCATCTTCAATACTACTTTTCRATGTCCTTCAATTTTCAAACTTGATGAATTTTTCATATATAGTTGTTCCCTATCAATAGAATTATAGGTGATGAACACAGCTTTGTCAACACGAATGTGATGTGTTGCTCCAATATCAACCCACCATTCCTTTCCAACATTATTGCATTCAAACACAACGGCTTATAGGTTCGTCTCTTGAATTCCTTTAGACAGGATATCTCTTTTGGTCATATTTGCTTGGGAGTTCCACTTCTTTTTGCCATGACATTCGCTTGCTCTGTGTCTTTCTTTTCCACAGTTGTAGTAGTTGCCTTTTAATTTCTTAGCATTCTTCTTATTGTACTTTTTGGATGTTTCTCTAGACTGCTTTATTTTCTTTCTAAGTTTTTGTTATCTTCTTCAATTCTTAGGTGAATAAATCAAATCTTCTAACTTCATCTCCTTGCATTTATGCTTAAGGTAATTCTTGAAGTTGGTCAAAGAAGGAGGAAGCTTCTCAATGATTGCTGCCACTTGAAATGACTCACTAAGAGTCATATTTTTAGCATGAATGTTATGAAGAAGAACTTGTAATTCTTGAACTTGACTAATAATAGATTTGGAGTCCACCATTTTACATTCAAGAAACTTGCCAACAATAAATTTCTTTGAGCCAGCATCCTCTATTTTGTACTTTTTCTTCAAAGACTCCCAATGTTCCTTTGCAGTTTTCACAGCACTATACCCTCGTATAGTGTATTGTCTAATCCGTTCAGAATGTAGTTTTTGCACAAAAAATCAAAATGCTTCCATGCATCTAATACAATTGGCAACTCTCTACTATTTTCTTGCTCAACATGGGCCTCTTCGGTTAGAAACTTTGTCAAGTTTAGTGTGGTGAAATAAAATAACATTTTCTGTTGCCATCTCTTAATATCAAAGCACAAAACTTCTCAGGCTTCTCCTAGAAAACATGAGTTGGGTGTATAGGAATTGCCACTTTTATTAGTGGGGAAATGACATTAGTCACATTAATATCCATTTATGTTATGAAAATAGAAGATTGCCAATAAGGTAGGTAGAAAAGCAATAACCTAGAAGTAATACCAATATAATCCAAATTCAGGTAGTTAACATGAAATATACAAAAGCAGTAATATGTTAAAGTTAGATAAAAGTATAATCCTACAATTGAAAATAAGTATACTATTTAAAAGGCATTGAACAAATCTTCAAACAACAGAATATAAATGCACACCATAAATTCGTCTTAAGATTATTGAAATTAATATAGTATGCAATATAATATGCAAATATATCCCGTTATAAAATAAGTCTAAAAATGATTATAAATTTAGAACTTACAGTACACTTATTCTAGATAACGAAGATAAAAAAAAAAATAGAAGGATCGAGGCGAGAGATCAACTCTCTATCCTTAAGGTAAATTTGCCCACACGGTGCTCACGGTTGAATGGCAATCGCCMAACAAGATATAACGATCCATTCTCGCAATAAAAGGACTTCAAATCACGAGAAACAGTGAATCAAAAAGTATTTTGTACTCTCTTACAATAAAAATAACAAACTCTCAAAAGGAAGAATGTAGAAGAAATGCCCATCAAAAGTTAGGAAGGACGACTAGAATGTAAAAAAATTGAATGAATTTTTCAATTCTACAGGAAGCCTATTTATAGTGTTTTAAAAGTCATTAAGCGAATAAATTCAACTACTAGCATATCTACAAAGGTGATAAGATATTAATTTTAGAATAATTAATTTGACGTTCAATTGGAAAGTGAAACTTAATTTCGACATAAAGCTAATGAACAAAATTCCATTTCCATATTTTAGACGGCCAATTTATGAAATTCACCCAAAAAGGAAACAACAAAATATATACAGTCAATGTCTGCGTCAACACCCTCGCAATTATAAGAGCGCTTTCTGACCAGTAAACAAGAAGTCCCGGAAAACGCGAGTCTATCAGCACTTTATCGCGTTCTTTACCGAACCCTCTAGAATTAAAATCGCAGCCGTTGATTCATCTCATCAGGCGTTTATCAGAACGGGTAGACGGATTCTAGACTCTTCTCAATCCTTGAGCAGGAGGCATATTCAACCATCCAACGGCCAAAATCCACCTCTACTTCAACACATAATGAATCCCAGCTGTTGAAATATCTCGAGTTTGCTTATATATAAAAGCCCATACCACGCATTCTTGGAAGTGTCTCTCCTTTTGTGTTCTCTGGGAGGAAAGCCGAAGTTGAAATCAAGAATCGATTCTTCTTCTTGTTGTTCTTTGAAGATGAATCCCAGCTGTTGAAATATCTCGAGTTTGCTTATATATAAAAGCCCATACGACGCATTCTTGGAAGTGTCTCTGCTTTTGTGTTCTCTGGGAGGAAAGCCGAAGTTGAAATCAAGAATCGATTCTTCTTCTTGTTGTTCTTTGAAGAAGATTGTTGATTTAGTGGGTAAAGGATTAACGGGAAGATGTTCGGGAGAGCACCTAAGAAGAGTGATAACACAAGGTATTATGAGATTTTAGGGGTGCCCAAGCATGCTTCTCCTGAAGATCTAAAGAAGGCTTACAAAAAGGCCGCCATCAAGAACCATCCTGATAAGGGTGGTGATCCTGAGAAGGTACCTTTTCGGTTTTCTGTATTTTTGTTTTTTGAGATCTGAGAATCGATTGGGACTTTAATTTTCGTTTTCTGGTTTTGTTTGTTTCAATTCTGGATCAAGTTTGTTAACACAGAGTTCTGGATCTTTATGTAGCTGTTTAGCTAGTGCGATGTTTTTGAATTGAGCGCGAGCGAGGGATCTTTGGTTTTTCTTATGAAACGTGTTAAAATGAGATTCGCATGGGAGGATTGAAGCGGATGCTCCTTGACAGATGGTAATGGTTAATAAATTTTTGCGTTCTTTCTGGTGTTAGCTTTAATTATCCAGCGCTGTTCAATTAGTCAAGAAAATGACGTTTATTAACATTTTTATTTGCATTCGTGACTGCTGCCTAGTGAAATTGGAGCAGCCTAGGTTCATTTCTGTTTTTTTTTTTTTTTTTTTTTCTTGCCCTTTCAAAACCCCCTTGTGGGTTTTGGTGGGCGGGGGAGTGTTGGTGTTGTCGATAAATGTCCGAGTAAATCAATTAGCTTTCGTAGTTCACGAGGCCCGCATTCGCATACGTTCTGAACTATTATTGGGCACCTAAGCTCTCTCTGGCGTAGAATAGGATAATAGTGATTAAGTACTTTTTCTATTTTGGGGATGTCCGGGGGAGGAAGGGAGCCCCCCGGGGGGGGGGGGGGTGATATTAATGGATGAAAGGCTAATTTTGTAGAAAGGGAATATTGTGGATGCATTTCACAAATGCCGTTCTATGTTAGGACGCATGCTATCGCCTTTTACCTGGAAGGAAGTAATGTTTGGGTAGTTTGTTTAGCTAGCCTGAAATGTTGGCAAGTCGTTGGGGGCATATATATATATCTCTTGTTTATCTACTTAATCAAATTATGGGGTTGTCGCCAGGTGTAGATGGCTTGTTATTAATGTGAATTATGATTTGGCATCTTTTGCAGTTTAAGGAGCTGGCTCAGGCTTATGAGGTATTGAGTGATCCAGAGAAGCGTGAGATTTATGATCAGTATGGTGAAGATGCACTCAAGGAAGGAATGGGCGGCGGCGGTGGCATGCATGATCCATTTGACATCTTCCAATCTTTCTTTGGAGGAAGTCCATTTGGAGGTGAGCTGATCTAATTTCGAAAGGTGTTCTAATTTCGAAAGGGATATAGACGACAAGGCTTGCTTTAGTTTGATCACTCATTCTTGATTCTGCTAACTGCATGGACTGCTRTAATTTGGAAAATCTTTGTTTCTGGTGAACAGGTGGTAGCAGTAGGGGTCGAAGACAGAGGAGGGGAGAGGACGTTGTCCATCCATTGAAAGTTTCCTTAGAAGACTTGTTCAGTGGGACAACCAAGAAGCTCTCACTATCTAGGAATGTTATATGTACTAAATGTAGTGGGTAAGTGTATCTCACGGTGCTTATTGCACTCGTATAGCCGCCAGTAGGTGCGACATGGTATTATTAGGAATAATTGCTAATTGGTTTTGTGGCTGTTTAATCATGTACAGCAAGGGGTCAAAGTCCGGAGCTTCAACAAAGTGTTCTGGCTGTCAAGGTACTGGTATGAAAGTCACGATTAGACAACTAGGTCCTGGCATGATTCAACAGATGCAGCATCCTTGCAATGAGTGCAAAGGAACTGGAGAGACAATAAGTGACAGGGACCGTTGCCCTCAGTGTAAGGGTGAAAAGGTTGTTCCAGAGAAGAAAGTCTTGGAAGTTGTTGTTGAGAAGGGAATGCATAATGGACAGAAGATCACTTTCCCTGGAGAGGCTGATGAAGCTGTAAGCTAGTAATCTCTGATTATTGCTGCAAGAGTTCCCGGATTTTTTAGGACTTAGCTTGTGGCTAACTTGCTTTTGTTTTCTGTGCAGCCTGACACAGTCACTGGGGACATCGTCTTTGTCCTCCAACAGAAAGAACACCCCAAGTTTAAGAGAAAGAGTGAAGACCTTTTCGTGGAGCATACTCTTTCCCTCACTGAAGCTCTCTGTGGCTTCCAGTTCATTTTGACGCACTTGGATGGCAGACAGTTACTTATTAAATCAAAACCTGGGGAGGTTATCAAGCCTGGTTAGTATCTGTTTTGAGCTATATGTCATTTGCAACATACTGGTAAAGTAGTCAGTTACCTAATCTTTGTTGGAAACTTGCAGATGAGTACAAGGCAATTGATGATGAAGGAATGCCAATGTATCAGCGCCCATTCATGCGAGGTAAACTGTATATTCACTTCACAGTGGAGTTCCCCGACTCTCTGGGCCCTGAGCAGGTCAAGGTTTTGGAAGAAATTCTTCCACCAAGGCCAGTGTCACGGCTAACAGACATGGAACTAGATGAYTGTGAGGAGACCACATTGCATGATGTTAACATTGAGGAGGAGATGAGGAGGAAGCAAGCTCAGGCACAGCAGGAAGCATACGACGAGGATGATGACACGCACGGTGGAGCTCAAAGGGTACAATGTGCTCAACAGTAATAGAAGTTTTGGCTAAAGGAAGACAATTTACTTGTTTTAGGTTAATCAAGAAAAGTAGACGCGATGCTACTTTCTTTTGAGCAGACCTTTGCTTATGTGTGGTGTCTGTCTTGAGTTTTGCAGCGAAGGTTTCTGTAGTCTCGTCGGACTTGGATGCTGCTTTCAATTCTTCTACCAATTATTCTAACGCTGATATTTTCGAGTTGCTTAAGTGTATTGGTTTTGTCCCCAAGCGTTGTGTCTCTCGCCGAGCATTCTCAGAGATGTTTTCTTTTCTAGTATTGGGTAAGTCTTTTTTTCAGTCTATTGTCTCTCTAGTATTTAACAAGCACACGAGGGTCGGAGACTTTGGAAGCTATTCCAGGGGTTGGCTTTAGCTCGCTCTTCTGTATGAGAAAAACAAAGAATAGCGTTTTGAGCATCTTTCGAGAAGTACTGGTGTGTGAGGCGAGTATGTCGGTTTTTTTTTTAATTGATTTAAAATGCAGCATTTTACAGTCTTTATAGTTTGCAAGTCGATGAGATGATTTAGTTTATTTTTATGAATTATAAGTTATATGTGCTGATTTTATTTGGAAGGAAGCTGATTATACATTTGATTGATTGTTTTTTATAAGTTTAAATGTGCTGAGTAGTTTTTGTTTTTATTTATTTTCTATTAATATATAGAATTTTAATGAGAAATTTGTTTTTCTAACAACATTTTTGTTCTTCTATATTCAAATTTTTAATAATAATTTTATTTAACTCTTCGTTCGCAAAGCTCGCTCAAACATTATTTTCTCTAAAATATATTTCGCTTTGGTGGCTTTAAGTTCATATTTTTGTAAATACTATCACGTTTATATTAATTCATACTATAACTTAATAATGTATGAATATATGGTATTGCATATATGATTTAGGTATTATTTTTAGATAGATTTTTAGAATTATATTTGATTTTGATGATAATAACATTAACATTAATAATATATTCATTTTGTTCATTTTTATATAAATATTTTTTATTATGTATAAAATGGATTAGGGTACATAAAAATGAATACATAATAATAATTGATTTTTTTTATATTTTACATAAAGAATCATATCCCATTAATATGTATCACTATCATTTTTAAGTTTGCAAAAAATATTAATCAAAAAGATAATTAAATAATCATTAAGAATAATATAAACAATAAACAAGATGATGAATATGATAGTAAATATGATTATATTATATTAATTTAATGACAAAATATATTTTTTTATTTTTTTAAATTTTTACTCATATATTCAAAATATATTTAAATATTAGTTAATACAGAATTATATGCTAATAATAATATAAAGAGATATAGTATAAAATCATATGTAAAATACATTATCTCACCTTAGTAAGGTAAGATGTGTTGATTTTAAATTTAGGAAAAATAACTCCCAAATGATATTGATTTCCTGCTTGAGGTATATATGAAGACGTACAGATAAATCCAAAGCTTAATGACCTCGCTAGTTAGTTTCTTGCACTTTACTTACGGTTCAAACCAACTTAAGAAGATGTTCCAGGAAAACTCTATGAGGCGCTCCAAGGGGTTTYTTGCGTTGTAAAGAAGTTCCACTCGAGTTTGAGCAGGTTCTTGGTYGACAACTCCAGTAGCGGAGGAAGATGACAGAGTGCTCCTTGTAGAAATTGTTGGTGTTCGTATAGTGAGATTTCTCGATATGTTGAGGAAAGTTGGTGCTTATGATAACGACCATGGTGAGAAGGAAGAGTCACTGAAAGAGAGATCTCGTTCTAATTATCTCATGTACTTAGAAACCTCTGGATGCCATCCTAAGATGCTGCTAAAAGGATTTGCTKAGGATTATGATGTCTCGTTTCTTGTTCTTGTTTCGTGAAATCTTGTCAGTTTGCAAGCATATGAATAAGTGCCCAGGGAAAAAATTTCCATGTTTATGGATTACGTTTCACCATCTTTGGTGCATCACTGCAAAGTTCACCAAAAGGGAAAAAAACAAAGAACAAGAAACCATCAGGYAAAGCAAGTCTTGCATCACAAAAAGAAACTGAGCAGAGAAAATTGCAAGATACAAAGGGATTACATCTGCACTAATTACATTTGGAAAAGTTGAACATGTGAAAAATGCTGTAATGATCTATATTGGTGTGAAAAATCCTCAGGGAGCAAAGAATTATTTGGCMACTTTGTGATTTTACTCACTAAACAACAACCATTTATATTTACGAAATATGTAGAATGACCTAGCTATCACTACAAGGCGTGAGAGCAGTAACTTTAGTCTTGATATATCGTAGTATTTGGGATGTATTATTGGATGGCATATCTACAGATTCAATGCACAATCTTGCTATGGCTAGAAGACATTTAAGCTCTCTGGAGTCATAGTCATTTCCCAGATCTGGATCTATCATCCGGTTAATGGTTTTCGGAATGTGAGATTCTCGGACCCAACGGACCAAGTCAACTYCTCCCTTCTCAGATGATTGACCAGTAATCAGCTCAAGGATCAGTAAACCGAGCTGAAAAATTGTGTTATTGCCGCTTTGATCCAAGTTTTCTGCAAGATCAGAAGGAAAAAGATTTAAAGAAATAAAAGGAAGTGGTGCAGTGATGAAAGGGTCATAACAAAAAGGTTATACCCTTCCTGGGGAAGTCATGTGGTGCCCTGTTATTTCCAGTTGCACCAAAAAGGCTACTGGCAGCTAGCTGCAAAAGAACAAGATTATGTAGCTTGCTTGAATTTTCAAAAAGAAGGTTTCGGAGGAATTCGTAGTCCACAAAGCCTTGGCCCCGATTGTTCAAAACCCTAGCAATGAGCTAGAGTCATATGAATGGAAAAGGCCCAGGCCTCACCTTTGGAACAAAATTCTCATCCAACATGATTGTGCTTGAACTGATGGATACATGATAGACTGGTGGGTCACAGAAGAAATGCAGATATTCCTGCATAATGACATATTCCGGGATGGAATGCAATTTTTCAGCGGAGGAAAAGTACGCATATGCAGTAATTTACTCTATATAAGGAAACAAAATAAGGTCAATTGCAAGGTTGCTAACRACCTAAGCCATTTTATAATCTTTTATGAAATCATTAGTTGTATGTTTAAAATGAAAATTACTACAGATTGTCTTRTCTTTACMAGTCTAGGATGCACGTAGAATTCCTAAAGCGTATTYAAGACGATTAAAATAAAGTAAAATTAGTACATCATTGGAAATGAGAATGTAGTCGAAGGAGTGGCTTGGACGTGGAACAACAATTCTAGATGTACTACAGAAAGATGGAAGACCTTCTGACGGAATAAAGGTGAAATATGTTCTTGACTAATCTCTAAAAAAGCAAGTAATTAATGACTTTAACAGCCAAGAATGTGTGGTATGTTTTAACCTATTTTCCTTTAGCAGATACCAAGAGGTAAAATCAGAGTCAGGCAGCAAAATCTGAAGAAAAGCAAAATAAATCATGGAATGTCCATTAAACATGGGAAAATGATAAAAGTAGAACCCAGAGCCCTTGACCTAGCTGCAGTCAACCTGATTGATATAATTCTTTCGGCATTATGAATTGATGAATGAGGAAGCATGTTGCTAACTTTTCTTTTAAGCAGTTTTAGTGTGCACAAATAATTCTTTTTGCTTTCTGATTGACAAAGAAACTTTTCTATTTGCTGATCAATATCATGCTGGTCCAATGTATTTCCTTGTGTATAAAAACTCTTTAAGACCATAAATGCGGTCTTAACTAAATAGGAGATATACTTATKAAGGGAATAGCGAAAGGACATCAGATTCATAATCGGCTTCCAGTAAGAGCGAACACATCCATTCTTAACAATACCAGATTGTTGAAACAAAGGTCCTAACCCTTTTCCACTTCAATAAGTACCAAGTTCTGGTCATTTTTAAATCGTCAAATACAAAATGCCTAACAGAATACCTTAGGAGGAGAGAGAGAGAGAGAGAGAAAAACTATCTCAATGAGCTTTCCCATATGTTCTAGGCCCATGAAAAGGTTGAAAAATAGAGATACCAGCTTACAAAGGGTTCTTAAAGGAGAAAATAAATGGTGAAAGAACACATGAACTTTTGAGGTTCTATGATGAGAAGCATTGTGATATTCTTCTTTTTTTAATAATCAACGACAAAATAAATTTATGTTATTCTTATCTGAACAAATCAATATCTATCTGAACCCTAACAATGTATGTTACTTGTACAAAAGGATCATTCTATGGGGAAGTGAGATCAAGGAAAATGGTCATGCATGTCTTTTTGTTTGGTTTTATGTCCCCTCATGTTCATCAGAGAAAAGCTCGATTTCTCTCTGGTGCTATTACTGTTTTTACAGAAAAATGCTGGCTTTTCTACATGTTTGGGCAATTGAACAATTTGGTTGCCTTTTTAACCTTGGAATTTCCTATACTTAAATATTATTATTCCAGAAAAACAATGGACCTAGGAAACATCCTTTGTTCAAAAAGCACCCTAGTTGCAGAGGAATTGTCCAAAAGGCACCAAAACAGGTTAGCAGTTCTATCATGTTTTACTGACGTTCCAAAATAAGATTATTCTCTACACTATTGCTTTGCTTGGRTTATGATATTTCTGTTTCTTTTCAATGATTAGATAAGGATAAAAGTTCAACGAGATGAGTGGACATTTATGATTGGTAATAACACCTCTCAGTACATAAAGAAATGCTTTCTGCAGAACTTACCAATGCAGCCGCTATGCCAACAGCTATCCGTAGCCGTGTTCTCCAATTCAAGGGAGTCTTTAGAGGATCTGTGCAGAGTTAAATATTTACTACGGAATCATATCTGGGAAATGTTCATAGGTTCTGTTAGAAATTTACCAGAAAGGTGATCCTTCAGGCTTCCCCTTTCCAGATCTTCAAGCACAAGAAACCTAGGCCCCAGAAGGAAAAAAATTGACTTTTGAAACTGTTAATGAATGTCATAGTTATATTTCAGATTAAGTTAATCTAAAAGTCCAATTACTGCATACTAATGTATAATATAATCACCAAACAATACAGTATGATGGTTAAGCAAACAGAAAACCATCTAAGTTTAGGAGGTATATAAATGAAGAACAAAAATATGAACCCATTTTTGAATTTAACTTTTACTCTCATGAAAACTGTGAAAGCTCTCCAARATACAAGTATGATATWATTCTCATTTTCTACAAGAGCTCTCTCAGCATTGTTTATCAACTTTCTTGTTCTGCGGATCAATTTTCAGTATCATGATTTCCTCTGAGATGGCCTTACATGATATATTTTCCCTGGACTAACACAACATTACATCTTACCGCAGCCAGAAAAATAAGGAAAAGGGGGTATTGTATCGAATTCTTCTACGAGTGCCTTGGTCCTTTACATCAAAGAGAAATAAATATATGTGATTGTAGTTCAATTAGCAAAGCTAAGCAGTATATGACAATAATTTTCTTGTATTGCATTAATTAAGTCACGCAAATAATTATTAGAGTGACTAAAATTCAGAAATACAAAGAGATATAATAAGTCTGCAAAATGGAGGGTCGAGAGTAACATATCGACTAGTATATGATATACCATATGGATACAATATGATACAAGCCACATGGAAAAGAGGGAAAAGTAGTTTGAGATAGGAAGAGGCACTTCTAGATGTAAAGATGGATGGACAAGAATATCCATGATTACTATTGAAATCCTTATTGGTGCAAGACAATTGAGGAACAGGATTGCAACTGTATACCAAAGTTGAGGCTAAGCAGTTCATTCAGAAGTATCCTGAGTTGTCATTCCCCATTGCCTAAATAATGCAACAGGTTAGAACAATTTAATAGCCGTCGTCCAAGGGAAAAACAATTATCCCGTTAGTATGCTACATGTGTTGCTGAGTAAACAAATAGGCATCTATGTATGTAACACAAGGTTTTAAGAACAGGAAGTCTCACTTTAAAGGTTATTAAAGATAAAAAAAAAAAAAATCTGCCAGAACATTTTCCTATCATCTTATAAGAAAACATGACAAGTTTCACAAGTGGAAAGATGAGAATCACCCCAATCAAGGACGAATTTTAATGAACTTAAAATGATCTTGAATGTGGATAAATGGATGGAGAGATTTAGAAGTCCCCCAATTCTATAGGTGCAATAAATGACTAAGCAACTACATATATTAACTTCATTCATAAAATATTTCATGATATACACTATTATTTCAGATGGATGATTTGTAATCTGCAGAAGAAGTGCAATCAGTGGTGAATTCTAAAAACAAGAATGCTTAATTGGGAATCAGCAAAAAGAGAAATCATGACCAATGCCTACAATGTCCCCAGCACTTTGTATAGTAAAAATGGTTAAACACAAAATTTCAGCCATAGTACAGCATCAAAACCTTTTATGACAAGTGGAAAACCCACATAGAGCAGCAATGTGGCGATGATGCAAGCGGCCCAGAAGCTGCACTGCCCRGAAGAAGGCATCATCATCATGATCATTCAAAACTCTGATTTCTCTAACAATAGCAACATGGCCATTTTGGAAGGTGGCCCTGTAAGAGGTTCCGTGGGAAGAATTATCAATTATTCTCCTGAATCCATCAGTCGCTTTCTTTATATCCTTGTAGGAGAATTGTCTTAGAAAATTTACTGAACCTACAAATAGATAATAAAAAGAATCCAGCCCTGTCAATACTTTCACGTTTCAATTCTAATTCTGTTACTAGTCAACAATAGCATCGGGTCATRGTACACTTGTCATTATCTTGTCCAGCATAATCAATTCCCACATGTTATAACTCGAAATCAGAATTCAAARTGTCCTAGAAACTAATCTCTTTCCTAAGTACTCCAAAACAGTRTATGGCCTTTCTAAGTATCCTAAAAACACGAGAAAATCTGTAGAGAAAGGAGAAAATTCCAATAAACCCAAAGTCAAAACTGAAAATCAAGCGCAGAAGAAATGCAACCTCCCCCAAAAAGTTGAAAATTCTGAAAGTTCCCAACAACTACCATTACAAATTAAGAAATTTCAGTGCAATTTACACCAAAAAGTTTCTAATAACAATATAAAATATTTATAATAAGTATTGAAGAATGCAGGACCTACCGGAACGAGATCGAAGATGAAGCCAAGTAAGGAATTGTAGCTTGAGCTTATGAACAAGGGCGTCCATTTTTGAAGTGTTTTCTTCTTCTTGAACCACTGTGCCTGTAAGAATAATAGAATGCCAAAGCACAGTAGAAGAGGTGTGCCCACCTCTTCATAAACACATTGCACATGCACATCCATCTTTCAACCTTTAACCGCTAGAATAGAATAATTTCCCACTTTTGCTTTTGGGATCTGGAATAGTAATGTTGGAAAAGAAGCATCTTTTACTCCAGATTTTGATCGGTTAAAATTTCGAAGAGAAGTCTACGTGGCCAACACAAATAAGCCCCCCTTCTGAACAACTCCCTTTGCATGACAAATTTACCCTTATTTTTACCCATCAATTACCATCCACACCGAAGCCCTCCGCCTCTTCTGCAATTTCACCTGTTAGCCATTTTCTCTCTCAAGACCCACACCTCTTCTGCAACTTATTTATTTTCTGTCTCAGAACTCCACTCCTGAATTTTTTCCTCTCAAAATCCACTCAAAACCCTCATTTACATAACCCATATTTCTTCATAAGAATAACCCCAGACCTCAAATTGGGAAATTTCTGAAAGCCCATATTCTGAGAAAATTGTTGAACCCAGAAACGGCGCATTTGGTTCTGATGCTTCGGAAGTATTTTCAAGATAAAGTTTGGGTGGAGTTGGTCGGGAGATTCCCTGCAGAGAGCCGAATGAGGGGAGGGGTCGGGAGATTCCCTGCAGAGAGCCGGATGAGGGGAGCCTCTAAAGGTTGCCTCGAATGGGTAGAAGAAGAATGGTGGAGGCTGAGTTTTAGTTCCAATTTTGGCGCCGARCTTTAGTTTTCAATTTATCGCGATAAATTCATCTCAAAATATCATGATAAATAGTGATTAAATGGAGTTGTTCAAAAGGTYGGCTTGTTTACAATCCATTGTTTCGCCGTTGGAGTCTCAAATAGTGTAACTTGTAATTGCTTACTGACCACCGCGACAAATTTCATCTCCTCCCTGAATTTCAGTTGATGAATTGTAGAGATTAGCTGAAATTTAGATACTGGAGTTTCAGTCACCTCAAATTCTAATGATTCACGAAAGAGGCAAAATGCGCAAGTGAGAGTCGTGGCAAAGAATTTCGGGGATATTGTGGCTTCTTTGCCTGCCATGAAGCTCGACAAGCTTTACCAGAATCCCTTTACCCGTGAAGCCATCCTCAGGTTATCTCCTCCTCCCTACTCTCTCCAAGCACAAGCTCGTAGCTTGTAATTGAATTTGTGAAGTTACGATATTTTTCTCCCCTTTACGACTGATGTTGGAGTTAGTGATTTAGTTAATTTGATAGTGTTGCATATCTGAACTATTAACTAACCCCATTCAAGCAAATAGATTCTCTGAACAGGAAGAGGGAAAAAAAAAAAAAGAAAAAGAAAAGGAACAGAAAACTAATGCGAGAAATCGTCGAGAAAAAATGTATTTTCTTTCTTGCCACATGTAGCCTATATACGGAACCCTGTGTGTCAAATTGATAGGGAACATAGGGAGATTAGTTTGTTCTATTTTGGTTTCATCATGACAAAAATGTTATAAGTAGTAACAGAAATTTTGGTTAATAGTGGAAGTGTTAGGTTGTGGTTATAAATCACCCTTGCTGATCAAACATTGAAACATGCAATGTAAAACTAAAGAAATAGATCAATGAAGACAGCAAGAAGAAGAAACACGCATAAGTAATTGGCTCTTGCCTCAATACTCTTAATTATTAATGTTTCTTGTCTTTGACCAACAATGTAATTCAGCTATACAAGAATTACATACGTCTCTTCCTAGTGTTAGTGCAAAATATTGTGGCCATGGCAAAATGATTATGTGAACCAGCAAGCAACAATTGCTTAGCTGATTCCTTTTATTTATTATTATTTTATCATTTTTTTGTTGTTTGCGTTCTTTTATTGTCAGMTTTCCTGTATTAGTAGTCGGCTCAAATGCAATTTCAAATCCACTCCAAAATTGGGAAGTCTCTRCTAATCATGAAACTAACTGAAGTGATTTATGTGCATTTTCTATATGAAAGCAATCTATACTCATAACTATTGTTGTTAAGTATCTTGAAATTGTTTGATCCCCTGTTGTTTGGGCCTAGTAATTCCACATATAGAATCTTTTGTAAATGGTTGAGAAATTTTGAGGCTGTCCTTATGCTCAGTTCATTCAATTTATTGTTTTGGATAGTATAATTTCGCACATACTAGTACAGACACTACATATGTAAATGGTTGGATCATCCTCTTCCATAACAAAAAGGGGGAAAATCTTTTCATTTTCTTTTTATTTTTTGGTGATGGGTGGGTTGGTGGTAGGGAGCAAAAGGAGCAGGAGGTGTCATTCTTAGTGTGTATGCAAATCTAGATAAACATTACTGCCACAGTTACTGCATATTCCCGTAATATATTTTCATGAAATCTCATAATGAGTTACTTTCTTATTTATGTCCCAAGATTGCAAAAAGGAAACTATGAATAAAGGCAGCGGGAAAATTTTTTAATCTCATTTTGTAGTATTCTATTGAACAATGAAAAGTTTAACTATAGATGCTTGTTTCTTGCTAACACAAAATGCTTCAAGTTGCAACATGACCATGTAGTGGAGACGAGTTATAATTTGCATGTTAAATGGAAGATATATAGAATAAATGATCTATTACACAGCTTTCTTAGTTCTTGAATCTATTTATCTATTGTTTTTCCTGATTGGGTGGCTTTGGTTCTTATCTATTTTAGCATTTATATATGCTGATAAAATTTATTCGTTATCTATGCTCAGATCATTGCCACCCTTGGCAAAGAAGTATGTAGTACAGTTACTCTTCATTGATATCTCAGTGACAGCCAAGTCGATGGAAGAGTGGGGTGCTTGGAGATGGATTCTCAAAGCATAAAGTAGCAATTGATAGATTAATTCAGTTGAGGGTATTGTCGGAAACAGTTGACAGGTATTTGATATGCCTTTAAACTTTCTTTAATTTATTTTCCGTCCGTGATGATGGCTTTATGTGGTTTCTTGCTCTGCAAAAGTAATGATGAAGTAGATTGTCTCCTGGATAGCAGTGTTTAAATGATTTAAAAAATAAAAAAATAGTCCAAACTCCAACAAGAGAATATTGCTAAATGGGAGCATGCTTTGTTTTGGAATTGGGAATAGCTTTGGAGTTTAAGAAATAAGGTGCTTTGGACCTTGTACCTAGGCTTTAATTTCAGTTAAAATCTGTTAGAAAAAATACTAGTGTATAGTTCTGAATATTATAGTTGTCAAATAGAAGAGTAACTATATAGTTAGATTATTGAAATTCTTGGCAATGCCTACATTACTGCTTAATGCAGTTTAGCAAGTAATGGTCAGGAAAGACCTTTCATTTGTAGACCCACATGCTGCGCATTTAGGGTGCATTRGGATTGGAGTTTAAAATGAAAAAAGTAGTTTTGTTTGAGAAACAGTTTTTAAAATGAAAAGGRGAGAAAACTGTAAAATTTGAAATTCYAGTTTGTAGTTGAAAAGAAAGGGTTTTTGTTTTGAAAACWCATTTGGATTGGAAATTTTTGAAAGGTGAGAAACAAACAATTTCATAAACAATGAATGGAATGAATCAAAATCACGTTAATCACTTGAARACCRGGTGTTCATTGGTGAAATTTAGTTGTTATTGTTTCAATACCCGGATAATGTTTGGATATTACCGTGGTATTCATTTCCCAGTTCCCTTCAAAATTTGTTTTAGTTCYGTCATAGCTCACGTTGGGTAGAAGGAATTGATTAAAGAAAGAGAAAAAAAGTTAGTTTTTTGGTGTCGAAAAGTTTACTGTAGATAATTTTTGTTTGGGAATTTTTTCCTTTGAAACCAAAACAAATAAAATTTCAAAATGAGTAAAAATTCTGTTTTTGTTCTAAAAGTTAAACAAATGAGATTTTGTTTGAAAACTATATATATATATATTTTTTTTCCAAATCCAATCCAAATGGAGCCATTTTTCCACCTTCCACTTCAGGATAAGTGAATTTCCATATTGGAAATTGAAAAGGAATAATAAGATTTTTCCATTTGGCCTCAGCAAGTTTCTTGACAATTATGTTAAAATATTCTAAAGGTGCATAAAAGAGGATATTGTAGCGAATATTATGTTGTGAAGGAAATCCCTACTCTTATTCCATACATCTTCAGATTCTTAGGGCATGCAATTTTTTTTTTATGATTACCTCTGAATTTGCTTTGGTTTTCTAGTGTGTGATTACAGCAAATTTTTCTACATCAAACGGTGTATTATTAATGGTTTCTTGTTCCTTCCTATGTGGGGCAAGGACATCTTTTCACTCCCTGCAGATTTACCCATTGTAGGGTGAAAAAAGTGCATGCTTTGTGCTTTTTAAGTGCAAAGTGCATGAGTTGCATTTTTTTTCATTTGACTAGTATATATCCCGAAGTTAAGTGCAAAGTGCAAAAATGCTGTTCAGTGAATCTCTTCATTCTTTTTTTACTCTCACTCTTTTCTCATGCTGTTAGTGTATTCTATCCTTATCTCGTGGACTTGAGAAAAGTCTTTATAATTTGTTTGAGTCAGAACACATCTAGAAAAGAAAGTTTATGTTATGATCTAATGTTGAACAAGGTACATGCTAATGAAACTTAATAGCTGGGTGTTGAAATTCTTAATTCCAATATGAGATTGCTTTGGGGGCTTGATTAGGGTTAGGACCTTGGATCAAATAGCTTTGTACGTAAACTTTTTCTTTTGTATGTTTGATTGATTTTGTTTGGACTGCTTTTGTAAAATAATGTTATTTTTGTTTGGGAAAGTTACCCTATTTAGTTCCCAACCTATTTTATTTTCTGCATCATGAACTTTAATTAGCTGATTTAGTCCACGATCTGAGCCACCTCCAACAGTGGTTTCTGACCAACATGTCTGCTAATCACATGCCAATTAGTAACAGTAGAATTCTCATCTCACCTATGTCTCTTTTTCCTTTTTAATAAATAAAAAATTAAAAGGAGAAGTGTCTTTTTGGTCCCCAAACTATTTTGGATTTTTTTAGGTRCGGAAACTCTTTTTCCTAGTTGATTTAGTAAAATAAGTTTTCGCTCCTTAAGTGGTCATTCTGCGATCTTTAGCCATAGTTTTGGTCAAAATTTACATGTGCTAATCACATGTCAATTTGTACATGTGTAAAAGAGATATTTTACCTCTTTTTTCTTTTCTTCCCCCCCCCCCCCCCCAAAAAAAAAAAAACAGTTTTGATTAGAATTTTTCTTCTATTTCTTTTCCTTTCTGCGTCTTCTAAAAACCTAATCCTAGTCCTAATGTCAAGGGGAAAAAACTACCAGTGCTAGCAGCTTCCTTCTACATACCACCACCACCAACCTTCTCCTCCACATACCATTACTGGAAACTCCAACATCTAATTTGAGTCTGATGGATTAGGAATATTCACATCAATGACATWAATAACTATTTGGCTTCAGACACCCCAGTGCTTGAACAATCTTCACTTTCTTCAGAAGCATATATATTAGAAAGAAGATTTGAAGARGGTAGTAGTGCCTTGCTGAGAGGAGTAGTTGGTGGCTGCAATTATGGTGTGAAATGAAGGTGGCAGCTATGGTACAGGAAGTGTTGGTGGTGGCAGTGGTAGTGTTTTGTAAAGAAGGTTGTAATGACTATGACTTGGAATTGAATTTGCATRGATGGCTATTAGAGTTTGGAATTAGGATTATGTTTAAGATGACGCAGAAAGAAAAGAAAATCATTCGGTAAAACTATTTAAAAGAAAAAAGGTGAAATGACTATTCTATTTGTGTACAAATGATATTTGATTAGCACGTGTAGGTTATGGCCAAAGCAGTTGGAGATGGTAGACGGACCAAGTAAGATTCGAAACCTGGTTTAGGGACTAAATTGGCTGCGAGATACTTTTTAGTATCCAAAAATAATCTATAAATAGTTTGGGGGGACCAAACAGGCACCTTTCCCTAAGGAAGTAGAGGTTAGGTGACTATTCAACCTTTGTACTAGTTGGTATGTGATCAGCATGTATAAATTTCGACCGAAAACATAAATGGAGGTGGCCYGCAGAGCAATTACTATGCAAAAACTTACTGCAGGGACTGAATTGGCTGCAATTAGACTTGAGCGATGCAAAAAGAAATCCATAACTAGTTTGGGGTCTGAAAGGGTGATTTCCCCTTTTTGTTTATATGGATACAGGTGTTGATTAACTAAATAGTAAACTATACTTTGTCGCATGCAATTGAAATCCAGGTGTTACACATACTTTTATTAATTATATAATCATGTGAAAGAATACATGTGCATGAAACTTGCAAGTTGGTTCCACAAACCTTACGCTTTGCACCTCAATCTTCTACAATTAAATCAAGTYAAGTGACAGATAAAATYAAAAAGGTTTGCATGGTAGAAGCTAATAGAGTGTTGCTTGCAGGTAATAGAAATTATCTTCTAGGATAGTGGTTTCTTGTTAATATGCAGTTCAGTAATCCCTTTATATTTATTTATTTATTCTAGGTCAGAAAGAATGAACAATCTAGTTTCTTGTAGTATTCCTTTCATGCTTGCAGTTAGTTCTCTTGGCATGAACGTCAGGAAACACTAATCTCTTGACGACACTGTACTTGTGGTTTATTTTCTTATGCTATTAAAAGATTGTCTGCTGCCAGTATTATTTGCTTTTCATGCTGGACTGTTTGACTAATGGAGTTGTTATTGATACTTGCAGGGAAAAAGATGCCACATACAGATACGGGTACACTTGAGATATTTTGCATTGTTCTTTCGTCCATGCCACTGAATGATTTGGATATTCTTTCATCAGTATTGTTCTTTTCCTTTTTCTTTTCAATTATTTTTACCTTCTCTTCATTCTGTTTTCCTTTTTCCCCTTTTGGTGATGGGATGCTCATCTTTGCTTATGTTTTTTTTGCTTTTTCTGTTTTGTAGGAGATGTATGTCTGTCCTCTATGTAATTTGTAATTATAGAGGCAGTCTTCCCGGAAATCTTACTATCAGAATTGTTCATCCAGTTATAAGTACAGTACACCAGAGGGGGGTTTAATTGAATAGGTTGGGCAAGCAGATCCGTCCTTTCCAAATGCCTATGCATTCTTGTCTTCATCATGTTTTTTTCGGAAGTTTTGGTTTCTACTTTTGTGGTTGATCTTTGCCCAATAGCATTGCATGAGCAAGATTCTACTTTTCTTRCCGCTTATCTTTAGATATATGCACAGAAACAGAATAGGTTGGACGGCCAGATATCTAACCTGTCCAGAAGCCAATTCCATTTTGCATTCATCGCATTTTTTGGGGAAACTTTGATTTCTATTTTGTGGTGGATCTTCGGCCAATATGATGCACACAAACATATACTCGATTTCCTATTTGTATTTTGRTGATTATGTAACTCACAAACTCCTTCTCATGTTATATTTTGTATTACAAAAGTGACGCAGCTTGCAGCATGCAAGAGATTGTTGCACGAAAAGATCTCACCAATTTAAGTTTCAATAAAGGCGTTGAATAAGACTGGAATAATAGCTTATAAMAAGTTGATTAAGAGCCCAAAAAATAATGTATTCATAGTGTAATAGTCAAAATAATAAGGCCGTAACTTAATAGCCCGCTGGACCGGTATTGTTTCGGGGCCGTTGGTTGGGGGTTAATAGAATAAGCCAATGGGAATGGGAGGCGATGGTATTCGTCAATAGTGTTTGGTTAAGGGTAATGGAAATAGAAATAACTCTATCATTATTTAATACTCTAAAATCACCCATTATTCCCTTACCCTCTATAATCATCATTGCTCAGTTCTGGCAATCAAATTTTGGGACTTTGCTATGAAAAACACCTTGCTCTTTTCATTTGATGCTCTCTGTACCACACTCATCGTCACCTTCTCCTCTCCCAAGTTCACCAAATCTTCATCTTCAGGTGTGGGATTGTTCTTCTCGATCTTCAACTCTTATTTGGATTTTAGCAGGGTAAATTAATTCTTTACCATGTTCAACAAAGTCATGCTCAACTKTATAATCTGGAYCTTTTCTTCACCATCTTCTTTTCTATGTAACCCGACGTTCCATTTAACTTTTCAAGTCCACGAAGTGGCATAGTTTCTCAGTAACCTTTCCCAATAATGATATTTTTAGACTGTGTCCACGGAGACAGGTTTGTCATCTACAGTTGGCTAGATACATCCAAATGATACATGTTCTCATATAATCAGAATCTCGGAGAAGATTTAAGCTATATTTGGTTTAGCTCGTCAAGGAAGCAAACGATACTTTCATAATGTAAAAGTTATTTGTTTTATTTTTACATCAAAAAGAAATTTACTTTTGGATGTAAAAGATATTTATTTTYCATTTACACTCAAAGAATCTATTTTATACTCAAATAATTTTTCATTGAAAGGTTGTGTCCTCTTTTATTGAAACTAATTCATAGAASGATCGGATTTGATCATAGTCCTCAATCGTATACATTCTCGACTTGCCCATTGATTTTAGTAATTTTTGAATAGTTTGAGGATGTACCTATTAAAATTTGTTTAAGAGACTCCATAATATTACAATGCCTCCACATTTAAACAAGTAACCTGTTTTTGACTTGGCTTTATGTGAATTAGAAAAGTATCTTACGTCTGCATATCACACTAAAGAATTCGGGCTTTTATGACATATTTATTGTACTTTTTTTGGTATCTAAGGACATGTTTAACACCATTTCAATTTTTTGAGTTGCTTTAGAATTATATCTTGCCAYGAAATTCATAGAAAAGRCTATGTTAGGCTGAGTGCAAGTTGGAAGTTAAGTTAATGCACCAATTGCACTAACATATGGCACTTSAGGACCCAGAATATTTTCCCCATCTTCAAGGGTCGGAAAGGGAGCTTTACTGATTTCAAGTGATCTAAAAGCCATGGATGATACCCATGGATGGGTTTTATTCATACAACATAATTTTGAAACCATTTCTGTATATGTGGATTGATGGACAAATAATCCTTTAAGGAAATGTTCAATTGACAAACCAAAACAAAATTTTTTCTTTCCTAAATCTTTCATCTCAAACTTACTTTGAAATATTCTACAATTTTATTGACATATTCATGAGTTCCAATTAGATTTAAATTATGAGCATAAACTYCGATAATTGCAAACCCAATATRTGTATTTTTATGAAAACACAAGGGCAAACACAGTCATATTTATATCCTTTCTTGGACAAATATTTGCTAAGTCGGTTATGCTTTATTCTTCCAAATTATTTCAATCTGTTTATGCTCTTTGATTGTGAACATATTCCTAGGACAAGTCCCATTTGCTTGTGGAACTTTAAATCCTTTAGGTATATGTCACTATCAAGTGAACAATATAGATATGTAGTAATTACATCCATAAGGTGCATACTAACCCTTGGTGACACAGCTAAACTTATTAAGAATTTAAAGGTGATATATCCATTATGGGAGAGTAAGTTTCCTCATATTCTATCCCTAGTATTTGGGAGTAACCTTGTGCTATGAGTCTCGATTTGTATCTTGTAATTTTATTTTCTCAWTTCTCTTTCTTACAAAGACCCACTTGTATCGTACAAGGATAACATTTTTAGGAGTTCAAACCGTAGGTCCAAATACTTCTCATTTGTCTATGGAATTCAACTCCGTCTATATGCCCTATTTCCATTTAGGCCAATCATCTCTAATTTGACAGTTTTAATAGATTGTGGTTTAGGTTCCTCATTTTTCAAAGTTATTGTCTATGACAATGTTTTCTCCCTACCACAGTTTATGAGATAATGAGTAATTGAGATTTCATCATTTTTGGATAACTGTTGCTCTGCTAAAACTTCAATATTCTTATTTGATTGTTCAATCTTTTCTTTCATTTTTTCTTGTGGAACCATCAATCGGGTTCCTTCTTTTACCTTTCTCTTTTTAGGTATTGAATCTTTAGCACCAATGGGTCAACCATGCTTTTGTCATATATTAAATTCATTGACTATAATAGCTTGTCATATAGGGAGATTGATTTTTGGTGCAACATTTTTTGTTTGTATATAAGATTTTGTCACATTTCTATGTTAATAAACTCATTTGGAAATTGATTTGCAACCTTTTGCAAATGAATGATCTTTTCAATTTCTTGTTCACATTAATTACTGTCGGCATCAAAGTGAGGTAGAGTTTTTTCATTCAATAAAAGATCATTTTGTTCTTTGGGATGTGTTTTGTCCCTCCCAAAGTTGTGAATGTCATTTCATCAAGTGGCAGTATGCAAATCTTGTAGTAATAAATTACTCGTTAAAGATTCCAAGTACTGAATAATAGATGATGAATTAGACCCAACATAGATTTCAAGTCTTCGTTGGAACKCATTTTGGTATGTTGCAGGGTTAAAATTGGTACTTGCACAACAAAACCAAAAACTCATAGGTGAGAAACATCGGGTTCTCGACCAAAAAAAGCTGCAATGGGGAAGCAGTTGGCCCAGCCCGACCAATGTTGAGCATGCAATATAGTTTGACCCCAACTAGAAGTCGGAAGTTTAACCTCATAAGTKATGGTCTAGAKATTAATTGGAGTCGTTCGATGAAGGACTCTAAACCATTTTGTGTTTGGAATAAGCAACTGAATGTTCAACTTCAGTTCCAATTGATATACAATACTCATCGGGTGCTTGAGATCTAAACTCACTAGCATTTTCAAGATGCATTTTCATGATTGAGGAGTCCAAGAATTGAGCTCTTAATTTTATGATATGAGCGAGTAGTCGGCAAATGCTTATATCTTGCTGAAAGTAAGAAAACATTGGACCATCTTGTTGGGGGATCAATTAAAACCATACAATATCAAAATGGTCCACTTGATGGGTGTATTTCGACACATGTATCTCCATTAATTCTTTCTGAAAACTTTGGAGATCCACTATTCATCTTCATGCTAGAAGGTCTAATGATGAACTTGCCTTATGTACATGAAACACGTGAAGATTATTTGGCAAAAGAATCTTCTGGTTCATTAAAGTATGCTTCTATGTGTTGTTAATTTTATGACTCATCATGGTTGGTCTAGGATGCCCAAATTYATCATGCCAAAAGATAAAAATTTTTGTATCAACGAACTTCGAGTTCGTATGATTTGATTGTTTTTATGTATGAATAATACATTCCAGGTGGTAATGCTGACGGTTTTCTCTTATTTGCTTCTTTCCAAATAAAAATAAGTTGATGTAGAGATATATTCTTTACCGTTTTCTTGCATTGTCTCAACGTGCTAACCATTGCAGTAGATATCTTTAAAGCTAAAGGGAATGTCTTTTGGATTTTTGCTAGAATGAAGTGCATCGTTTATATAAAATTTTGTATCATTTGGTAAAATAATACAAAATCTTTTAAAGCCTTCAATTAACTGTGGTGCACTTGATATCATATTAATATTATTTTCAGGTAACGTTAATTTGAAAAGATACTTTTTTTCATGAAGAATGGTATGTATAGTTGGACTATAATGAGACAAATATCTCGACTATCCATCTGCATATTTATAGTAAAGTAAACTAATTTAAAAACTTAGATTAAAAAAATAAGAGAAAAACTTATGTCTGCTATTTTTTCATGAAATAAATTTTATTGCTTTTGCCCAACTATGATTGTGAGTTTAATTGTCTTGCAGGATGCGTTTGATGCTGTGTGTGAGTTTGCACGAGAGAGTGGTGGTTTGTTATGGGAAAATTCTAAAAAGAATGCCTCTTGTGGTGAAGGATGAAATTTTTCCACACAGGAAAGTTTCTTCGTCAACAAAAGCAGTAACTAGACAGGCGAGAGCTGGATCTAGTTTTTATAGGTTAAGGTGAGTATGAATGAGATGAATATGTTCCTACAATTGACCTGGATAATTCCTCATGGCATTTTCCAATGTACTTTGTTTTCTATATTCCTACACCCACAGAGAAGGATCAAACCACCAATAGAAGAATACACGAATACAATTCCTGCACAGAGAAGGATCAAACCACCAATAGAAGAATACACGAATACAAATTAGCAGAATTGGTTTGTGGTCTTCTCCATTTCTCTCCCAACTCCTTTAAGTTCTCCATCTATCAAGGAAAAYCTAACCCGGCATTTCACCTTTCTTCTATCTTCTTAGCCACAAACGTTTCTTATATGAAGAAATTTTCACTCGGCATATCCAGATTTTGGACATGCAATGCGGACTATGGTTTTGCCTATGTTAGGAAGAGGACAATTTGATATGTGGATTGGAGGCCTATTTGGAGAGGGGAACKATTTATTTTATTTAACTTCTTACTTGACTTGTCTGATTAACTTTGCGGCTCAACTCTTCCACAGCTACTTTCATTGATATGACTTCCAACTAACACATGATAATTAATCAATAAATGTAATAGATACACCCTATATTCAATATATTTAGAGAACGAAAAGAAAGAATAGATTATTTATATAGAGCATTTGCCAAATGGAATTGCCAAAAGCAGTATATTCTTTATAATTTTGCTCCTCATTTTTTAGAATTTACTTTGTTATGCATATTAAAGTGAAGAGGGCACTTGGATTTAATCAACTGCTATCTCGAATTTTACCTTAGAAGTCAACATTCTTGAGTTTTAGACTTTTCTTTGGAAATAAATCACAGTATAAAGTATTTTGATTTCCCATTTTGAACCCATAATCCAAGGTTGTATGAGCTGGTTTACCTGTGAATATTTTGGAAATCCAAAGATGTTGAAACAATAATGAAATTCGAATTATATTCTCTTTAGAAAAAATAGAGAAAAAGAAAGAAAAGCTCTCACATAGTATTTATGAGATGAGTCGCCATAATTTTTTTTTTTCCCTACCATAGTGAAAGCTAAGTAATATGAAAGATGGGAGYGGAAAAAACACCTAAACCTCAATAATTACAAAAGAAAACAAAAAAAGAGAAAAAAATGACAATTTTACAATAAATTAAAATGAACACGAAAAATAATATAATTATATTAATAAAAAGTTTAATATTTTAACACGTATAAATGCATGTTTACTGCACTACTGTCTATATGAAGAATCTAGCTTAGACCAAATAAGTATATTTTTCCGTTGTTCATACATAGTAACGTGAAATCTGCATTTATTTAGAGATAGACTCATGCAGTTGGATACGAAGCCGCCATAGCAACGCCGCAAAGGCCTCCATCAGTATTCTCAACTTCTCTRGCCAATCGCATGTACCCACCTTCTCCCCACGTAGTACCCCAAGAATTCTTAATTAACCAATACTTAGCACCACCATCTTCACTTGATCCATAGCCAACTACCGTCACAGCATGGTTCATTTGATTCCCACATTCTCCATCGAATACGCCACTTGAATAGTGTTGGAAAGCTTGCCCTCCGGCATCAATACCAACAGCTATTGGTTGATTAGCCACAGCTTTCAACAATGCAGATTCATCATTTTTTGGTACATCCTCATAACCAGTAATAGTGGCAGCTGGGGAATCATTCATCTCTTCGCAAGTTCCTTGTTGTCCTTTGTATGGATAAGCAGATTCACTGACAAGACCATCGGTCTGCTTTATATATTCAAATGCTAGATCCATGTTCCCGCCTCCACAGCCGTTGTTTCTTGAGTCACAATCCACAAGTTGTTGCTCAGATAATGAAACTAACTTTCCGTTCTTAATTTGGTTGATTCCCTCCACAGCTCCAACAACTGAAAATGCCCAGCAACTTCCTGTAATCCATTGCATAGAGCAAGAAAACTTAGGTTGCATCCTGATTGCATTTCATTTTAAAAAATATTTTCAGCTTTCTGTTTTCAAAATTTGTTAAATGTGTCCGGTTCGTTATTTTCTAAAATTGTTTTTGAAAATAAAAAAATTAAAAAACACATTCGGTTTAAAATTTGATAGAAAAATGTTTTGAATATCTTTAATGAATTTAATTGCAAATTAAAATCC
>MEJB01000004.1:5480300-5530780 GCA_001752375.1 Rhazya stricta | reverse complement strand
TTGCAATTGGATACCTCTGGGATAGGCCTATAGAACCTCTCCTGGAATACTACGTTCCATATTGGCCAACCAGGACCCAATGTTTGAAGCATTCAATATAGCTTGACCCCAACAAGAAGTCGGAAGTTTAACCTCATAAGTAATTGTCTAGAAATTAATTGGAGTCATTTGATGAAGGACTCTAAACCATTTTGTGTATGGAATAAGCAACTGAATGTTCAACTTCAGTTCCAATTGATGTACAATATTCATCGAGTGCTTGAGATCTAAACTCGCTAGCATTTTCAAGATGCATTTTCGTGATTGACTAGTCCAAGAATTGAGCTCTTAATTTTATGATATGAGCAAGTAGTCGGCAAATGCTGATATCTTGCTGCAAGCAAGAAAACATAGGACCATCTTGTTGGGGGATCAATTAAAACCATACAATAGCGAAATGGTCCACTTGATGGGTGTATTTCGACACATATATCTCCATTAATTCTTTCTGAAAACTTTGGAGATCTACTATTCATCTTCATGCTAGAAGGTCTAATGACGAACTTGCCTTATGAACATGAAACACGTGAAGATTATTTGGCAAAGGAATCTTCTGACTCATTAAAGTATGCTCCTGTGTTTTGRTAATTTTATGACTCATCATGGTTGGTCTAGGATGCCCAAATTGATCATGCCAAAATATAAAAATTTTTGTATCAACAAACTTCGAGTTCGTATGARTTGATTGTTTTTATTTATGAATAATACATTCCAGGTGGTAATGCTGACGGTTTTTCTCTTATTCGCTTCTTTCCAAATAAAAATGAGTTGATGTAGAGATATATTCTTTACCATTTTCTTGCATTGTCTCAATGTGGTAACCATTGCAGTAGATATCTTTAAAGCTAAGGGAATTTCTTCTGCATTTTTGCTAGAATAAAGTGCATCGTTTATATAAACTTTTGTATCATTTGGTAAAATAATACAGAATCTTTCAAAGCCTTCAATTAACTTTGATGCACTTGATATTATGTTAATATTATTTTCAGGTAACGTTAATTTGAAAAGATACTTTTTTTTTCTTGAAGAATGGTATGTGTAGTTGGACTATAATGAGACAAATATCTCAACTATCCATCTGCATATTTATAGTAAAGCAAAGCAATTTAAAAACTTATATAAAAAAATTAAGATAAAAAGAAAACAATTCTATCGAATAATGAAATAGTTCGAGTATAAAAACTTTAACTACTTAAATAAAGTATATGTAGAATTTAAATAAAAATCACATAAAATGAGAATTTAATCTCATTTCCTATCACATCACCTCCAATTAAATGGTAAATATTTCTTTTTGGATCGGCAAAAGAAACTTAGACATCTAAGTGAATCGCATCAATTGAACAATCAAAATAATAAAAAACAAAATCTCCACTCCCCATTTTTTCTTGATTGTGCTTTGGGTAGAAATCCTACATATGTTTGTAATACGATTGTTATGTACTTTACTTTTAAGTCATCGCAAAGATAATGACGAAGAAAAATATGATAAGTCATGTAAATCATTTCATGAACATAATAGTGCCAAGGGAACAAACGAGAACCTTAGGAGTGTTCACTACGGGATCAAGTATACCAACTTTATCATCTCGTATGCAGATATGAACAATATCACTTAGCCAGCTAGTTGCGGCTCCCGGGTTAAACCTCCTAATCAAAGGTACAAGCGCCCAACAATTACCTTTGTAGCTAATAGTGCAACCATCTGCCTAAATGGACCCAGCCCATCATATGACCCACAGGTTTTTGGCCATTTGGCAACTCTCAAAGCACTATTGTCTAGGCAGGAAAAGAAGGCCTCGCATTAGGGACTAGTCAAGTGCGGGACTTTCCTCTGAGGGACTAGTACTTGGAGTCACTGATTGAGTACTCAATTATCATAATACATAGTCCAAGACTGTATCAGAAACAATGCTTGATGCATGATAAAATCAATGAAATCTTGAAATCCATGATGAAATCAATGCAAAGTATAAAAATCGTTATTCGATAATTCGAATCCAGGTTTTCATGTGAATAGTGTAAACACATTATTTGAACAAAATAATTCATATGATAAATCATGTCAATATAAAATCTATGAATGTAAGATCATTTAGAAATAGCATGTACAACATTTTTTCAAAAGTGTTTCAAGAGTACTCTTGTTTAAAACATTCAAAAGAACTTGAAACCATTTTGCTAGATTATGTTGTACAAAATCACATTTTTCGAGAAGTTTATAAAATGGAAGGACTCACTTTAAAACAATTCAAGAGTACTCAAACAAAGTCACGTATTCTTGGAAATTTGTGAAATAGAGGAACTCAAGTTACAATATTAGAGAATATTCAAAAACATTTCACTAGAGTACGATATATAAAATCACATGCATTTGGGAGTTTAATAAAATAGAGGAACTCACCCTTGTTCTTAATTCTTGTACTAAACTTTTAATCTCCTTGATGATCGTGTCCAATGGTCATATTATAAGAAACTATCTTAGTTTATGTATTGTAGTAAAGCTACGATAATCATAAGAAGTAAATGATTCCCTAATTGTTGTTCGAGCCCCAAATATTGTAATTGAAATTGGATTTAGGGTTCCTAGGGTAATTGTTCGAATAATAGAATGGGTATGTGTGTCAGGGTTTCCGTTTCATATGAGTATAATTCTCAATAAATAAAGGAAAGCAATGAGCCTCAAAAATGTTAGGTATAATAGAAGGCCTGATAGTTTTCTAGTTTTGTTATTAATGTTTAAGGGAGTTGAGGACTTAGCTTGCTAACAAACTCATGTAATGAAATTCTTTTGAAGGAAAGATGTTAGGTGTACATGGAAATAGTATTTGGTATAGATTTATGAGAATAAAGTGCATTTAGGCAACTACAAAACATCATGGTATAGAATGAAAGCTGATTTTGTTTGTCTTCAACTATGAAGTCTAACTTCAGGCAACAACGAACATAATAACGCATCTATACTACAAAATAATTCTTGAATATATGTGGTATCTTTATCATTCCCTCTATACACATAGACATGCATGTCATCTGCTTATTCAAAGATAATCTGGTAATCCTAACCTAGAAATCAGAATAAAAGTTGGAGCTAGTCTTTCTTGGCCTTCTCTTAGCACGTCTCATTTTATCAACTATACTAMTCAACGCATGTGTTAAAACTCACGTGCCTAGCATGCTCATCATAAAAGCTTTTAGTAGCATCCTTATAATCAAATTTCATACAAACATGCGGTCCGCTGAGTCTATCCTCATTTAGCTCTCTAATTCCATGGGAATCATTATCTCTATCATCTTATAGATAGGCCGCAAGATACAAGATACTTAGTCTATCTGGTGAGCAAACAAAAGGCTTGCAAATGGTTTTAAGAAGCATTGATAGACAGAAATGGTTAATGCACCGACACCATCTCAAATGCTTTAATATACCCACCTTTGAGATAAACAATATTGACATACCATACTAAGTTAAATAGCTTCTTTTGGAGGTAGAGAAATATCCAAGGGGGAGTCTTGGTATAGCTGGGCTCTTCCAAAAAGGAAATCCTCTGAAGATTCACTAACCAATCAAGTTAACTTTAATTTTATTAAACGATTAACCCACCAAGTCCTGTTAAGGCTAGTAAAAGATAAAAGAACTTAAGAAAATAATAGATGCAATAGTATTCATGTTAACAGCTCAAAATTTATAAATCCAGAAAGGAAAATACTTTTGATGGTGCAAAGGTGTTGGTTAGCTTCAGCAACTTCTTTTTGTATATCAAGTATCTAATGCATGCTTGAAAGAGCTAGCAAGTTGACCATGGATAAAGAAAACTACACTGATCTATGTGGAAGCTACCGGAGTAAACAACACTGATCTATGTGGAAGCTACCGGAGTAAACAACACTGATCTATGTGGAAGCTTATCTTAGCATAATAAGAATAAGAACAATTTGTTTTCATTTAAGAAAAATCAACCTTAGAAACAACAATCTTCACTGGGATAAGAATAAAATCAAGAATTGTTTAAAAGACCTATTTGGTTAAAACTAAGACAACAATCAAGAACTGAAAATTAGACCCACAATCAAGTTAGTAAGAGACATTACAAGAAAAAATCAAATTTTGCTAGGGATATTTGCAAGGGCTAAAATCCCTTGCAAATTTGCAATGGTTTTACAAGGGCTTAAAATTCCTTGCATTCTTGCAATAGCTTTGCTAGTGACACAAAATGAGTAGGATATCTGTGAGTAACACACTAACCATCGCAAATGGCTGCCAAATTTGCAAAGAGTTTGTGACTAAATAGCATCCGAACTGAAATCCCCTTTCTAATTGCTCACAACTTTGGCAAAAAAATTTCCTACAAAACTTAGCGATCATTTTGCAAAGGTCAATCCATCATAATATGTATGAAATAAAACATGCCATTATATTCATACAAGCAATCACAAATCCCTCACTATTTTGTAGGGATTTGGTACGACATTTTAATTTTATAACATATGACCTTTAATTTTAATTTTATTTTTTCTTTTTTCATTYGGCCTTTGCAGATCACTTACAAATTATTGGAGCCCTTGTAGATCCACTACACATTTTGCAAGGGACTTGTTGTAAAAAAATAAAATTAAAATTAAAAATAGAAAGACATATATTATTGGTGCCCTCACAGATCCATCCCAAATATGTGAGGGATTAGAGAGGAACTTGCTTCAAAGAAAGTAAAATTAAAATTAAAAATAAAAAGACATATTATTTGAGCCGTCAGAAATCCCTCTCAAATTTACAAGAGATTAGCGAGGGACCTATTCTTAAAAGAGTAAAACTGAAATTAAAAATAAAAGATGCGTATATTATTTGAGCCCTAGTAGATCCCACACAAATTTGCAAGGATTAGCGAGGGACGTGTTTAAGGAAAAAAATACAAATAAAATGATAAAAAAAGAGGTATATTATTGTGTCCTTTGCAGGCCCCTTGCAAATTTACGAGGGATTAGCGACGAACTATTATTTAGGGTTTAGGTTTTTGGGTTTTGTGAGGGATTACCTGTYAVGACCCCATCTTCCCCTAGTTTCACTTGGATCGAACTAGTCATCGCCTACCTTTTGGCAGTCAGTACAAGCTTATAAACCATCAAAACATGTGATATTTAAAAACAAAGTGTCTTATAAAGCCTATACAAAGGAAAAACACAAATACGAGTCTAGATAAAAGTTCATCATTTTGAGACTTCAGATTCCTCAAGCAAAACTTAGTGAGCTCCGTGTGGATGCAGAGTGAGTTTAAATATCAAGGGCACATTTTCCCAAGTAAATATGAATAAAATAATTGAATTTTGAGTAAAAGACATATCTTAGTAAACAATCACTTTTGTAAAATATTTAGAACTGTAAACCGTATCAAGTGTGAATAAGAATACTACTTTCGAAATTCATCGATCTCTAGTAATAGTAACTCAAATCACATATTTACCGTAGAGACAACGTCGTACAGGGTCTAGTAATACCAGCTTTATCACTTCATATATATGTGCACGGTTTCAACCTTATATCGCTTCATAACAAATATAAGTACCTGCTAACTTGGTACAAAGGATCACCTGGCCCCGAGTTAAACCTCATAACCAATGTTACGAATATCCAAAATTAGACCTAGGTGCCTAATGAGGTGAGCGTTTACCCAATGTATTCTCGGTCCACTACAGACATCCCAGTCTTTGGGCAAGGATTGGTTCAAACTGAAACTGTCATCAGACTAGCTCAAGAGGTACTCGTATTCGGGACAAGCAAAGCACAGTACTTTGTCGGCCGAACTATTTATTCAGATATTGCCAATTGAGTAGACAGTTCTAATATTCATCACAAATAGTAATTTTTATTCTGTCAATTCACTCAATCGATAGTTATCTCAAAATGAGACACATTTTCAGTATCATACTACTAATTAAGTCGTGTAAACTTTTGAAGGTAGCAAAACTTTTTCCTTTTTTTTTTTTTTCGTTTAGGCAAGGTCAAAGTACCATGGTAGGTATCAAGTCATGCATGCTCTGTTTTCCAATCTCTTTTTATAAAACAGATGCAAGTAAAACAGACTTTTTTTTGTAAACGGGAAATCATTTATCATTTAACAATAATGACTATATATTTTTTGTTGAAAAAGCTTTTTTATGTTATCTTTGAAACCTAAAATTAAGTATAATAGRATCCTTAGGTAAGTAATTTATCCCAATTGCACTTCTTGCCATACTTAAAGTAGAGTTCAAATAATATAAGAAATCTACTATACTTCGTTTTAGCGTGACACAGGGAATTTGATTCAGATCTTAAGTTCAGATAACCTCCTAAGTGGAAGTTATCATCCGAAAGGATTAAAATACCTATAGGAAGTAATTTCTAGGAGATTTGATATTTTCTTGAAGAATTGAAATGATTCAGAAAGTCCTGATTACGAGGGATGTCCTACTAGGTTAATTCTATTCGAGTTTCYCATTTGAATTGTAGATTTTGGATAGACGCAAGATTTGTAGGAAAAAATCCTAAAGTAGAAATATTTCTAAACTAAGATAATCTAATTCAGAGTTAAAGTTGGCTGCCCAATCAATGAAGTATTTAAGCTATCAATTATAATGGATAGGGTGGAAGGTTTGGTTTATAAATCAAGTTTCCAAAAGAGASGGTCTACAAATTGTATTCTTATMAGAAACCTAAGGAATATGTCTTGCAAAATTAGAATAATTTGGTTTAAAGATTAATTCCAAAACCCAAGTCATGATTTAAATACAAGGTTCCTACTATTTCTATTTCTTATAAAATTATGCACATTGCAACACACCATAATAATGGTTCCTTGTCTCTCAATCATGTAAGGTGGCATTGCTTCCTTAAGCATTGGAAATATTTTCTTCAAGATACCAAAAGCTCTTTRCACTATATTTTTGTAAGAAGTGACGATGATTGAACACTCTTTTGGAGCAGAGAAATTTGTTCATYCTAGAAAAGTCACTACATTGGTAACGTGTACTGTTGAAAGCTYCTAAGAGTCTAGGTTGATTTGGATATCTGAAAATGACAAGGTAATATTTACCTATTCAATACAATTTTAAAATTTATGCATATATAGTTATTATTAACAAGAATTACAAGTTTAACTTAATGGAATCATTAATAAATTTAACTGTCGATAGAAAGGGAAATCCATTAGACCACTTGCAAATTGCATCTCTCCAAACCCTACAATCATGAGCACTTACTTCCCATTCAGTGTACACATACACAAATTGCACGTCATTATCAACCACAGCGAGAACGTTTTAACAAATCTAATTTTTCATATTACTGTAGGCCTCAATTCAGTCTGCAGGAGCCTAAGTAGAAATGCACGTTCCATTGATTGCAGCAATGCAATCCTACAATAAATCACATACATTAAACAAAAAAAAAACAAATTTCTTAAGTGTACGAGAAACAATTGTATTCACTACATACCTTGAAGTACGGGTGGCGTCTATCATCATGTAAGATTTGGGGATGTGTATCATGCATGTTTCGATGATGGATGTAATACGGTGAAAGCTGAACCAAGAATTGAGACATAAGTTTTACATGTCGGGCATAAATCTCAATCAAATGCTYGAATCTTTTAACAAGGTCGGTTTGTTTGTTTCCTCTCGTCACACAATGCAAAAATATAGCAAGATTCTCAACAACATCAATGCGCTGCTGTTTTCTTTATTCTCAAATACCACTCCTAACCAACAAATTACATAGACACCAAAACGTTATTTTTCCCATTCCAAGGTTTTCCATAATTCTTGCAGGGTTGCCATTCAACAACTCATGGACCCAATCACTCCGCCTGAAATGGGAATTTTGACAAGGTTGTTTCTAGGGTCTAAGTAGTTTGGACATATTAGCTATACATTTCACATCGTCTATATCAGTAATATCATCCCTGTGGCCCTCATCAAAAAGCAGATAATGTAATACCTTATCATAATTATCATTCTTTTCGATATCCGTAGGTACCTATAGTACAAACAATAATTCGAACATAGTATTAGGAGACACTCAGCATAAAAATGATAATGAAACATATATAGATATATAGCACATTACAAAGACCGTTCCATGTTTCACATATTCCAAACCACATCATTAAAAACATGCATTTCCGTAGTAGTGGATACAAACTTCCCCCCAACCCATATACCATTTACAAATTTGAAATTCGTGCAAATATTAATGAGATCATTTTCTTGTTCAATTGTCCAAAGACTTCTAGAACCCTATTGTAAATCTTCATAACCATCGGCATCCTCCGACATCTATTGTTATTCAAAAGTCAAAAAATGAATACAATTCTGCACATACTTTGGATAGAGTACATGGTCAATCATGCTCACAAAACAATTATGTAACATAACAAAAAAGAACTAATTTATGAATATATATAATGAACAGTAATCAACCATTTCTTTTCCTTTTCCCAGATAGGTGCGGTTTAGCAGTATAAATGTTGGATCCGGTTTCGAATTGACAATCCTAATGCAAAATATTGTACATTGGCACAATAAAAATCATGTCATTTACAGTATTAAAAGAATGTGAATTTAAAAAGGATAAAACTTAGGTAATACCAAAATATTATTATGTTTCAGCTTGAAGACTAGGTGGGGAACAAGTGCCGCATAATTACAAACAAATGACCTAATTTTAATCTAAGTGTACTTTGAAAATATGTAATGACTTTAAATACATGTATTTAAATTGAATCGTGGGATTCTTTGAGATTTCATCTAATCTATTAGTAATCAATAGATCTTGTTTGAATAGATAATTAAATATTTTAGTTTCCATTTTCGAAATTATATTGTTAGTTTGCAATATAAGAATAAAAATAGAACAAATTTTTTGTTTTTATTTTTATTGTCCAAATTTAGCATTTAGCAATCCAAAAAAAGAAAGTTTTCGCAGGCGAATATTTACTCTTCTATTTAAGTTTTCGGCTTGTCTCGTGACTTCTTACAATAGGTCAATTGATCTCCGGTTTGTTCCGCCATCCTGACTAGTGAATCATTAAGATTCCTTTTTCACTAAATCTTTTGCATTCACAGCTTCCATCATTCCCATCGCTTCTTTCTTAATTTTTACAATGGAGCTCATAATGAAATTTGTTCTTGAGTCAATCTTCTTAGTCTTTATTAGCTCGAAGCTCTTGATTTTTTTGTTTTGTTCTATAATAAGAGTCATTTAATTATGTTATAGGATTGATGCTTTATTACACTGCCTTTTGTGAGATGACTTATAGACCTTACATATTGGAATTCTATATCATTTGATATTTTTTTCTCTCTTTCTCTCATCCTTCCATTTATCCACATCTTTTTTCTCTTTTGTTTTTACAATTTAAAATTAAAACCAAATTTCTTTTTTTGCAGAAACAAAAAATTTCAGTTGCTACAAAGATATGACTGATATATCACATCTTGACTGGTTCTTTAGGTCGAGATAATGCGAAGTGATGAGTTGGTTATTAGTTCTATTATCCCGGGCTGATCTTTTTTAATCTTAACCCTAAAAAAACTAACGAGTCACACATTAAGCATAGCAATTTTCTCAAATTGTCAATCGAATTTTTATTCAACCCCATAGAATTAAGAATTAATTGATAGTTTTGAGCAAAAGAATGAAGGGGTTTTCCCTTTTTTATTTTTTTTGAAAGGTTTATTATTCCTCGTCTATAAATATCCAAATTTGTATGCCCAACACACCATAGATAGTTCGAACTATATAGGAACAATAATCAATTTTAGCTCGAATGGCTTGTAGGGGAACCCTKCCTTCTCGAATCCATTCGACACGTGCAATTTCTTTTCCGTCAATACGACCCGCAATTTGTATTTGAATTCCTTTTATATCTGCTTGTTCAGTTAATTCAATAGCTTTTTTCATTGCTTTTTGAAATGAAACTCTATTCTTTAATTGTCCGGCTATAAATTCTGCAAGAATATTAGGGTTCCCATAAGGTTTTGCAATTCTTTTGATAGCAAATGTTAAGTTTTCAGGTCATGCAATTAAACTCTTTTTGTAGAGTCATCTGTAATTCTTCGACCCCTTGCGGTCAACTTTCTAGTAAGAATTTGGGGAATCCCATAAAGATTATMGCCTGGATAAGATCGATTCTTTTTGCTTTATACATGCAATTCCTTCTAAGGCAGAAGATATTTTCATTTTCTTTTGTTCATAATTCTGGATACAATCTCTTATTTTTTTTATCTTCTTGTAAACCCTCAAAATAATTTTTTGGTTGTGCAAACCAAAGAGAATGATGACCTTGGGTTGTACCAAGCTGAAACCAAGTGGATTTATTTTTTGTCCCATATTCCCCCACTACTATACATATCACGATACGCCATAGCTGTATGCTTATTTTTCCATCTAGGTTTTTTTAATGAATCCATCTCTATATATTTATCATCTAAAGATATATCTTTCATTACAATAGTTATATGACAGGTAGGTTTTTTTATCGGATAACTACGCCCCCGAGCCCTAGGTTTTAATCTCTTGATGGTAGTACCCTTGTTGACTTCGGCTTTACTAATGACTAAATTCGTTTCGTTGGAAGCCATATTGTAACTATCAATTGTTGCTGCAGAATAAACCAATTTAAAAATGGGATAACATGCTCAATAGGGCATAAGTTCAAGTATCATAAGTGTTTCTTCATAGGAACGTCCGCGAATTTGGTCAATTACTGTTCGTGCTTTGTCAGTAGACATAAGGATATGTTGATCTAAAGCATATGCTTCTGTTTTTTTCTATTTTTCTGTCTTTTTTATCATAAAGTGCCTCCTACTACTGAATCATCATCAGCATCATTATATCGTTACATTTAATATTTTTTATTATTTATTAAATTAACAAAATTAACTATTAAATTAATGACGAGATCTATTATCACTTTTTGCATGTCCTCGAAAATTTAAAGTAGGTGAAAATTCTCCCAATTTGTGGCCTACCATACGATCTTTTATGTAAATAGGAAGATACTCCTTCCCATTATAGATAGCAATGGTATGCCCGATCATTGCGGGGATAATGGTAGATGCTTGGGACCAAGTTACAATTATTTCTTTGTCTATTTTTTGTTAAGTTTATCAATTTTTTATATAAATGGTTGGCTGCAAAAGGATTTTTTTTCTTTTAAGTGAACGTGTCACAGCTTACTCCTATTTTTACTTTTTTTTTTGTAAAGACGAAGAAAAAAATTCAATTTTCTCTCCTATTTACTACGGCGACGAAGAATTAAATTATCACTATATTTATTCCTTTTTCTACTTCTTCTTCCAAGTGCAAGACAACCCCAAGAGATTGTGGGTTTTTTTTTCTACCAATTGGGGCTCTCCCTTCACCACTCCCATGGGGATGGTCTAGAGGGTTCATAACTACTCTTCTTACCATTAGATGAACGAGGGGATGGATCGCTTACTCCCAAAGGTATGCTAGTCTGCTCCTCAATAGGTTTGCAAATCAATGACTAATCAAGAGTAGAGGATTGAGAAGTATCATCATCATTCTTGCATAAGCCGATTTGGGGCAATCTATTGATAACTCCATCAGTTGAGAGGGGAGCTTCATCCATATATGAATAATCTTCGAGTTGCGCTAGCTAACGAAAATTTTTCTGGAGGATTAGGAGAGGCCTAAAATTAAAAGTATATATTAAAATCATATATTTACATAAACCGTTAAAGGCCGAAGAGACATAGTTGAACTTGGCACTCCCTTCAAGAATCCKGAAGATGTAGTATCAGCAGGTAATATCTTTTTTCTTTTCAAGAGACTATTCCAATGGCGATCTCTACTAATATTGCTCACGATGCCACTCTCACTAGATTGAGTATCGATTTGTTCACCAACTGCAGAAGGGCCCACAACAGCTTTAGACTGGGGTTTCGTTGCTGGGATGCGTAATAATATCTTGCTTCTTGGAAGAATTACAACTTTTTTAGAAGGTGCACCAATCTCAACAGTTGAAGAAACTCTCAAGGGACTTGATGTTGTTAAACCTTTCTCCTTCGACACAGCCTTTGCAATTCCACTTGATCGAGAATTCCACCAAGTGTTGTACTCTCGTAGCAAGTGGCTCTGTCATTTTATCCAACAAGACCACCARAGATTCCATCTTAAGACGAGTAGATGATTCTCATAGTTGAATCACATCCTTCAATATGTTTGAGTAGGATTTCTCTCTAAGATAACTAGGGATTTCCTYGAAAAACTAAATTGCTTGCAAAATRCGTGTGGGCTCTAAGGCTCTATCAGGTGAATATTGTCCCGTCAGAYATTTAGAAAATTAGAGCACAAACTGATGAATTAATCATACCAAGTTAATGATAGAGCTGCATTATCTAGAAAAGACCGTTTGACATCACCAACTATATATTTACAACTTATGGAAGAAGTGTTCACACGTCTGGAGCTGTCTCGTGCCTCAAAAGAAGTGTAATATTTGATCATCTTTTTGCCATGGAACTTAACAATTCGTGCAACTGTAGAACAATTATTTCTTTCATAGTGGGTGTCAAAGTACTGACGAATTCACACATACACATAATGAATTGGAAATGATGCTTGACGCTTTTTCAGAAATGGAGATTGCCAGATTATTTATTAATAATCTTTAACCTTATACAGGGTAAAACTGGCTTTCAAAAAAAGGGCTGAATAAAGAGAATAAAGATAGATGTTTAATTTTAATATACAATTATACAATATTATAATTATATATGTGTATGTGGATATCAATTCCATATATAGAATATATGGAATTGACATAGCATCCAATTATATTTATTTGCTACACCTATTTGCATTTGTTTTGATCAATATGAAATAATTGTTTTACTCTTATGTCTTATGGTTCTAATTACTAGATTTTTTCAGATTTTCAATATGAATCTCGGTATCTATCAAAAGAAATAAATCAATGAAGGAAAAACGATAGGGGCATATATTACATATATTATTAAGAAAATTAATCATTAGCGGACTCGTAATCAGGACTTTCTGAATCTTTTCAATTCTTCTAGAAAATACCAAATCTCCTAGAAATTACTTCCTATAGGTATTTTAATCCTTTCGGATGATAACTTCCGCTTAGAAGGTTATTTGAATTTAAGAGTTGAATCAAATTCCCTGTGTCACGCTGAAATGAAGTATAGCAGATTTCTTATATTATTTGGACAACAGGGATGATATTAATGATATGGATGATATGAAATGTATAGTTGATATGTCCAAACTACTTAGACCCTAGAAACAGCCTTATCGAAGTTCCCATTTTAGCGGGAGTGATTGGGTCCATAAGTTGTTGAATGACAACCCTGCAAGAATCATGGAAAATCATGGAATGGGAAAAATAACGTTTCAGCGTCTATGTAATTTGTTGGTCAAGAGTGGTATTTGGGAATATAAAAACCAATAGCATGTTAATGTTGTTGAGAYTCTTGCTATATTTTTGAATTGTGTGATGAGGGGAAACAAACATAAGAAAAACACRCTAACAATTCACTCCAGTAACTTCATATTCATAATGATACCATGAGCGCTTTAGGGCGTCCTCAAGATATGTTTTCAGATACCGCTATCCAATTACAACCTGTTTTTGCTCAATGGATACAAAATACCCACGCTCTTGCACCCGGTGCGACGGCTCCTGGTGCAACAGCAAGCACCAGTTTAACTTAGGGAGGTGGGGATTTAGTAGCAGTGGGTGGCAAGGTAGCTTTGTTACCTATTCCATTAGGAACTGCAGATTTTTTGGTACATCACATTCATGCATTTACAATTCATGTGATGGTATTGATACTTCTTAAATTTGCTTGTAGCTCTCGCTTTTTGTTATTTTATACACATACGATACCGTTGGTGGTTGTTTTTTGCAATTTTAGCTCCTYCAGGCTAGGAGCAACTTGCAGTTTTGGCTCGTGTAGTTAACGAGTGACTTTTTTTTACATATAATAACGTTCYAATATTTTCCATTGATGCGGCCAATACTTAATCCACCATTATCAACAAGCTTGTATACGCCACTCGAGTACACTTTTTGCACAACATATGGACCATCCATACAAGTTGCAAACTACTTTATCTTTTGAGGAAATATAATGGGCCTTCAAATTGTGAGCACCGAGTGACCAATTTGAAAAGAACATGGGTGAACTTTCTTATCTAAGCCTTTGGAGATGCGAGCTTGATAGCACTCCAAACATTGTAGCACTTCTAGCCTCATCTCATTTAAGTGCTTCTAATTCTTCAAGGCGTAAATGAGCATTTTCCTCTTCTATGAGCCTTTCTTGGACAACTATCCTTAATGAAGGCAGACGCTCAAGAGAGAAAACTGCTTCGACACTATAAACCAAAGCATATGGTGTAGCTTATGTTGGAGTTCAAAATCTTATAAGGTATTCCCACAGAGCTTCTCAAATTTTAGATGTCAATCTCTTTTGACCTATCAATAACTTTAGTCAATAGGTTGCAAAGAGTCTTGTTGAAGGCTTTGGGTAACTGATAGATGGAATCAAAAAAAGCAATTGACTACAATGTCCAAGCATARGCAATCCTAAGTAATAAAGAATGAGTAAGATATCATCCCCACGAGGATTAGATGTCTAAGAATGGTAGTGCAAAATTTCTAGTAAAATTCAAATAGTGATTGTTTGTTTTGTCACTAAACTAAAGTACTKTAATGGTTAAAGCTATTGGTCAAGCTAGCAATAGCATACAGAAATAATGATCAGAGGTTAAAGGTAAGTTAAGGCTAAAGAATCGCCTAAGTATCAATGATTAAGAAACAGGATAACAGTATCACAGCTTTCTTGCTACAACATTTAGGCAACCTCAACTTTTTGGTCTATTGGTTGTTGTGCTGGTATTGCTAACACAATCTAGATCTAGATAAATTCCAAATGGATTTATCGGTTCATTTTCCATAGCTTCTACAGTAGTATAAGTTTCTCTAGATTTTAGAGAACTTATTCTTGCATATCCTTCGCTGATTTATTCCATCCTCTAATCGGTGTGGTTCTATTACTTGTACTTGGTATATCATTAATGTTGCCGAAATCTTAATGCACTATTAACTAAACTCCTTTCAATAAATTGTTTAGTAGTTTCATAATCTATTTTATTAACAAAAATTGTTATTCTAGTAGCTTCTTCAATATTACTAACACAAGCTAGATCTAGATAATTTCCAAATGGATTTATCGATTCATTTTCCATAGCTTCTACAGGGGTATGAGTCTCTAGATTTTAGAGATCCTGCATATCCATGGTTGATTTATTCGATCCTCTAATCGGTGTGGTTCTATTACTTTTACTTGGTATATCATTAATGTTTGGCCAATAGAACCATTCAATCAGGACCTCATCTTGTTGAAAACCTTCCTTTGTTTCCAAATGAAAATCTTTCCACAAAAGAAATTCAACAGTTTCTTGGAATTATAAACTACATCAAAACCTTCTTGCCCAAAGTCTCTCAACACACCAGCCAGCAATCCAATCTTTTTAAGAAAAATCCGTACATTTAGGYCACAGCCCAAACTAAAGTTGTCAAGGCCCTGAAAGAAATCTGTAAGCTACCAATCTCGCTCAGAATTCCAATCAGAGCTCTTGAAATCCTACAGACAAATGCAAGTGATGAARATTGGGGAGCCATATTGCTTGAAGAAGTCAATGCAGAGGGTACCCCGGCTAACTACCTAACAACCCTATATATAGTCTAGGTCTTAYTGGTCTTATGAGTAAAACCCATATCCCTATAGGCTTTTAAAAGGGAGATCCCAACTCACATTCATACAATAAATCCACTACCCTAAGGTTTTCCAACCATTAAAGCAGCTCACACAATTTCCAAGGTGATCAATCAGCAACAATCGTACAACATTACACAACATTGTATGGAGCACGAAAACAAKTACAGCTTTGCATAAAGATTCCTTAACACATTAATAACAAAGGTTCATGAAGAATCTCAAACTACATATGTTTAGCTTATGTTCTTAAAGATATTATCTATAAAGCATTTCATGTTCATCATTTGAAGAGATTGAAATAAATTTACAAAGAAAGAAAGCTCAAAGAAGAAGAAACTTAGCCCTTTAATGAAGATCCTTGAGTTATTCTTGTTTCGTTGTAACCAGATGGCCTTTCTTCTTGTCTTCCAACTTCCTATAGCTATTGTTCCCTTCTTTTTTGTGCTGCTTGGCCTCCAAAATCAAGAGAGAGTTTTTAAGCTCTCCTAATTTTCCTATTCTAAGTCTGATGGAATTGAAAAATCTAATGCCTTCTCTTCTCTTTCATCCTTTTTTCTTAGCTTCTTTTGGAAGACTTAGCTAAGTGGCTCAGAAAATATAAGACATGTCAAAACCTCAGTGAGTAAAGTCCTAATCACACTTTATGCTTTATGCTTTAMTTTCTCCCCAATTATGTTCATCAGCACAACGACTATCATTGAAGACAACGCCAGTTTCCATCTAGTATCGGCCAGACTCGGGACAATGTTGTAGCATTGCTGTTAGGAGTCTATTGTATTAACTTTGACTTTCTTCAAAAATCTTCAATTACAAATCATTTTCCTTGTGGGATAACTTTCTTACAAAAGGAGGTATTTTAATCAATAAAAACATAGAATTCAAATATTTAACACACTGATAATAATAAGTTATTTTATTGAAACTAAACAATATGTAGCATAAAATAGCATGAATAAGTACTTAGGTGATTAGGAATGAGGAAATAATAGGTCCAAAATCTCCTCTAAAACAGTGGATTTTCACCTATATCACTAATCCATTGGCAACAGCATAATACTTGGAAGAATTGTATTACCTGAAACTAAACTTTTCACAAAGTTTAGTCATTGTACTATTGCGAAAAGACTTTCTATTGTCAGTAATAGTGTATCTTGGGACACCATAACGATATGTTGTTCATGCAAAGGAAGTCAACAACATTCTACTTCGTTACTTTCCTTTATTTCCCATTTTGAGGAATAATCTATTGCATCTAAAACGAACACGTGTCCATAAGATGATTTTGGTAATGATCCAACCATATCAAGTCCCCATGTGATGCAATGGTGCTAGCGGTTGATGGATGTAATTACCACAAAACTGATAAGTTTGACATTTACAGGCATATTCCAAGTAGTCTTTTACTATTGTAGACCAATAATATCTCATCCTTTTAATTCAAAGTTGGAGTTTAGATGTGGATTGATGAGCTCCACTGACATCTGTAGCACCCCGGATTTCACTTTTATGAATTTTTGTTTGATCTCGTGAAATTGTGTGCAAACTAGGTTTGACACATTTTATATGTGATTAATATTTTTAAATCGTACGTTTAATAGGTGGAAAATATTGTCCGTGTCGAATAAGAGTTATATTTGGTTAAAGGCTCGACTCGTTGGCCTATTTATTTGTTAGCGAAAGTTGGGCTTTTTGAAAGAAAAGCCCGTTATATTAAATTTACGAATTTATGGGTTTTGGTTAGATTTGGATGGGAAGGCCCGATGGATTGAGTTGTTGTCCAAAATAAAATTATAAAAAAAGAAAATAAAATATATAAGAAAATAAAAAGAAAGAAAAAGAAAGGAAAAGAAAAAGAAAAACCCTAAAAGAAACCATCTTCTTCCTTCCGCCGCCTCCGCCGCCGCTGCCGTTTAACGCTGCTCGTTGTGGTTTTTCCCCTTGCTTCTCCTTCTCTCTTCCCTTCCTCCACTGTCGACGCTTAAAGCGGCCACTGTTTGCCACGATTTTTGATCGGCCGCCGCACCAGACCACGCCGTTGCTCGAATGCCGCTTGCAGCCCATATCGCTAGCTCGAGTCGCTGCGAGGCACACACGGGAGATCGCCTATTCCTCCTCGAGTCTCCTCTCCGACTTCCCTCTCTCGCTCTCGGACTCGAATTGACAATCTGAGGTTCGSACCAGCGCCGACCAAACGGGAAGCGGTCRGCCTCTAGATCCGYTAAGCCATCTTCTTCTTCTTCTTCTTCTTCTCGACYAGACCAGATCTGCGCGATCATCTGCCAGATCTGCTGTCATCYTCTCCTTCTCTGTGAGAGCAACCAAATCTGTGCGACATCGTTGCCAGACCTGTCGTCGTACCCGTTTTCRTYCTCGGCAACCAAATCTGCACGACGCCGTCGCCAGATTTYCCYTCGCTATCTTCTTCTCCTTCTCTGCTCAACATTTTTCCTCTTCGACAGAAGCCTGATCCCTTGCTACTCGCCATTACTCTGCCCTCTTCCTTGCTGTTCGCGCCGCCGGACAAGTCCTACTGTCTACGACAGAAATCGTGACCCGCTCATTTGCTACGTGATCYTTCAACGAGGACAGCATCAGGTGCCCTGGTCGTGCGGGTTGTCCCCAACTCGCCGGATTCAGAGTTCGTCGTAAGTTGACCAGAAACACAGCTAGCCAGCAATGAGCTTGTTTGGCCAAGAACAAGGCCCGGCACTCAGCAATGCCAGATCCGCCCAGTGCCTAGCAAGCACCGACGCCCAGTGCCCAGTAAGAACAGGCGCCCAGCAAGCGAGCCCAGAAGCCCAGCACCCAACGCCCAGGCGCCCGACGCTGTTGCGCGCGCCGCTTGAGCGCACATCGGAGGACCTATTGCCATTCCCGAGACATTTAGATATCGTGAATTTTAAGGTGAAAACGCTAATATTTAACATAAAAATTTTATGGCTTATAAATAATTATGCCCTGAAGCGAATTTATAAGATAACACAGTTAGGTTTACACRCGAGTAAAGGAGTCGAATTGTACCCTTAAAACGTAATATTTGATAATACGAGAACTAAATTTGGATTTATAAATTTATAAAAGACATTTTTGGATTAAACGCATAATACTTAAGTTGAAACGATCCAACTAAATAGACCCTCATTCTATAATCAATTAAGTCATTTCGAGGCCTTACGTTGAGATTGATTGAAGGAGTCCACTTRGCAACTTCAGTAAGAACCCGTTTACTTACAGGACTCCGGATAAGTAATCCTCCCATGTCATTAACAATATAAATGAATGAAATTGAATGTTTTTAATGGCTTTAATATGTTTTGTATGAGATTCTATGTTGATGTGTGAAATTGTGAAGAATGTTAATGTGTTGGTATCTAGTAGCACCCTTATGTTAAAGAATATGTTATTATGCTATTATGTTTCATATCCTGTGCTATTTGTTGAACGTTATATTACATAAAGTTGTATGTGTTTTATGTCATGAGCATGTAATTAGAATTCTACGTCACATTTGGCATGAGCCTTTCACACAATTAGAAGGTGAAGGGTTTAGGAAATGAAATTTTAAAGGAAAAGGTGAAGTTTTGAAAATGTTAAAATTTTTAGAAATGAGTGTAAACCTAGCCATGAAGGATGTGAGTGGAAAATAGGACGTGGGGGACCGACGCACCCGAACCGACCCTCTGGAGGGAGGTAATGATTCACCTCTGGGAGAATGTAATCGGGTTCCAAAGAACAAATGGCCCACTACAACCTAATGGCTAGGCGTTACACTCTAGTGAGCCCACGAACGAAAGGAAATGGAAAGTTTTTACTGCAAGTGAATTTTGAAGGGAATGTTTTGTAAAGGAATTTTGAAAAGGGAATGTTTGAAAAGGTTTTCATTTAAAAGGCAAAACCTTAAAATTTCACGACATGTAGGGCATGTTCATGCATCCATGCATAAGGTTACTTARTGGGCTTTTTAGCTRATTTCTTTCTCTTATTGTTTCATTTCAGATGATGTGTAACCAGATGGGGGAAGGAGGTCACTTGTGGGCGAGCTATGATACTCGGGAACTGGTTTTCGAATCGATTTATATAATAAGATATATTAGTTTTGAATGGTTTAAATTGTTAAGACTTTRGCTGTCTTCATTTTTAAATAAATGTTGAGTTTTAAATGATAGTCGATTATTTGTGAGTGAGATGARGTAACATTCTCGGGTTAGGATAAGGTTCCTAATCTGGGAGTGTTACAACATCAGAATGACTTCTGTTAGTGCTTGCATAGCCTCTTCTTCTCCTAAGCGGCATAAGAAAACCCCTTTAAATGAACGTCGATACAATATGTGCTTAAAGTAAATAAACCTTGGAGTCTTTCACCGAATGTCATTTTTCTTGCGGTTRTTCAAGCAAAATACCATGTAAAGCTCCAATAGAATATTCTTGTGTGAAYATGTAAAGAAGCAAAGGCTTTCCATGTATTAGAGCAGCTAAAATAGGAGGTTTCATTAGGTAAGCCTTTATACTTTTAGATGTATTGCTACAGACTTTGTCCCACTCAAAGGGCACTTCTTTATGCATTAATCAATTAAACAATTGACGTCTACCATCAAGATTTGAGATGAATTGTCGCAAATAGGATAGTCTTCCTTGAAGGCTTCGTACATCCACCCTACGTGACTCTGGCATGTTCAATATTGCATCCATCTTGACTTGGTCAATTTCAATACCTCACTAGCATATAAAAAATCCCAAAAAGTTTATAGAAGTGACTCCAAAAGCACATTTTAAAGGATTCATCTTGAACTGATAGTGGCCCAATTGTGCAAAAACTTTCCTGAAGTCTTCTAAATGATCATTCCACTTTCGTGATTTTACAATCAAGTCATRAACATATCATTCAACATATTTTATCATGTAATCAAAGATTCTCTATATTGCTCATTGGCATGTCACCTATGTATTTTTTAAAGCAAGCAGCATCACTTTGTAGCAATAAATAATTTTAAAAGTGCAAAAAGCCGCCATCTCTTCATCCTTTGGCGCCATATGTATTTGATTGTAGCCAGATGATCTATCCATGAATGATAACTTTTCATGTCCAGTAGTTACATCATCCATTAGTTCAGTAATAGAAAGGAAACAATCATCCTTTGGACATGTGTTTTTCAAATCTCTAAAATCAACAATGTTGGCATGATGCACTGAGACAACCTCTTCAATTTTTGCTTGAGCAATAAGCCTAGAAGCATCACTTTATGAGACAATGACATGATAAAATGAGCATATGCTTTTTTCATCCTCTTTTCTCAGCCTTGTATGAACTATAGTTTGGATCTTGGCCTTCAGAACACTCCCACAATCCACAGGAAGTGTAGTTTTTTTCCTCATTATAAAAGGTATTTTGCTCCAGCACCTATTTGCATCAACTTTTGCGTATGAAGATTTCTCAATCTTTTGAATTAGCTTGGAATCTTTGGCTACTCAAAGTCTTTTGACAAAAAAATTTCCGGTTGATCTTCTCCATCGAGGTCCCAAACCATTCCAAAACATATACGTGAGTACCCTTTTTCCCCAATAGATCAAACAAGAATTTGTGACCCACCATTGAGTGCTCATCTTCTACAAAGATATAACAATTGCATGCTTATMTTATTGTTGTATGTACGGCATCATGTTGCTTGAGTCCAATGTCGGCACACGAACTTTTCACAAAATACCCACTTCTCTTCAACATCTTCTATGTTTCGTTCAAGCCACYATCCTCCGATTCAACAATTTGAGAGATGCATTTTCTAAAGATATTTTGACTTCGTGAATCATACCAACTTTACCAAGAGATTTGTATGCATGAGGATCGAAGCCCTTCTAAGTCCTTTTGGAAGGCAAAGAACCATACTCCACCTTCGGTCCCTCCTCAGCTCGTGTGAAACCTTTGAGAATTGATTTTGATAGCTTTAACGCTTCAATTTTCGTCAAAGGGGTGGTGAATTTTTTCAAATCTTGAACTTCAGAGAAAGGGGACTAACCTTCTTTTCTCATTCACCTCGAGATGTACRGAAGAATAGTAGATGGTTGAGTAAGTTCTATCTTCGTCTTACTYCTTTCTACADTGCCCAGGAGTTTCTCAGGACGTTGAAGTTCTTTCCGRAGAAATTTCTGAGACTTGAGAATCGCAATACTTTTTCCATGAGCTTCAGTTTCTGGAGCTATTTGACTTTCACTAAATGGTACACTTTTCCTGTTGATTAAAACTTTGCATCTGCAATAAGTGCTTCAGCCTCTATGAAGGGGTTATCATCGGCAACTACATTCTTTGCAACACCATTATTGAGATATTTGAAGCATAGGTGAAGTGTTGAAGGTACGACTCCATTGCCATGAAGCCAAGGCCTTCCCAGCAACATATTGTAAGAGGTTTTAGGTCAATCACGTCAAGTAGTAGAGTTGATGACATCTCGTTAATTAGCAAATCCAATCAGACAGTGCTAAATGCTTTTTGACCTRTTGATTAAAACCTTAGATCATTAGGTGACTCTACAAGAGTTCTTCTTTGGAAATGGCAAGTTTTTTAGGAAATGCAGAGGGAGGATGTTCACTACAGAACCTCCATCTAGCAATATTTGTATTTATTTTCCATTCTTGTGCATGGCCAGATACAAAGAGAGGTTAGTTTTGAGACTTTGAACCCATCAACAAGTAATCACCATTAAATGTTATTGCCATCATACATGCAACTGTATWTGAAGTGCACCCCTCAAATTGCACAAGACTATCATCCTGGAATGAATCATTTGAAGTTGAAGGGCCAAAATCACTTATCTCTGCTTCACTTATGGCAGAACAAGAAACAATTTCAACGTCATCAATTAATGCTTTTGGAAAGAAATCTCCAAGTGTTCGATACTTTATGCTYTATGAGCATTTGAATTGCTYGCGACTTTATTAGGAACAACCTTATTTTGCTTATGTACATTCCTTCTCATTGTCTTCCTAATTCTTTCAATGAGTTTATTGTTTCTAGACCTACTCTTATGACTCTACTGGCGTTTCACAACTGTCCAGTCTTCAGAATCGGAATATTCAGCTTTGCCATCTAAATGAAAAGACTCGACATTCTCGCACYGCCTTACAGTCGCATCTTTTATCGGGTTAGTCGGCTTAATGATTAAATTTCAATAAGGACTTTATGTTGAACTTCACCATGTTGAATTGCCCAAATTTGATCTCAACAAAATCTTCAAGTGATTGGGGGATGTGCATAGCACTYACATCAACAAATKTGGGTAAYAGAACATTTGGTATAACGCTCGTTCGGTTAGTGGCTGCTTTATCTTTCTCTAACAAATTACCACCATTGTGAGCCAATTCCATGACTTTACCCTAGAGATGAAGCATTTCTCAATTGGGTGGCCAAAAAGATGATTATATTTGCAATAATTTGAATTTCCAAGTCATCATACTTCTTCAGGTGCTTCATTTTAGGTATTTTGATCACCCCACCTTTAACACGTCATCAAACATCTCTGATATGTCTGAAAAAATAAATAGATATTTTTTATTTTGCATATCTTTCAAAGACATTCTTTTTCTTCCAATATCCAGAATAGCATCCACCCTCTCGGTAAACTTACTACTTATTTTGGTAGATATCCTAAGTGGCATTYTAGTTGTCGCCAYGATTCCTTAGCTTCAAGTTTGGAAGATGGTTTGCTTATTTTCTTAAAATCTAGTTTTTCTTTCTTTTGTGGCTCAAGTACTGGAATCCCTTGATCTCTATATACTATAATGCTCAATTTTATATCAAGTGCTCGTGTAGCTAACTCTTTAAAAGTTCTCATTGGGATCCGTTTCAATATGTATTGGAGACCCCAGTGCATGCTTTTGTTGCACATCTCAATTACAAACTGTTTAGAAAGGCGATCCTTGCAATCCAAGTTCAATCTTCTCCATCAATTGATGTAATTAATGAAGGGCTCATCCTACAATTGCTTGGCATAGCTTAATTCTAGCATACTTACAATTTGACGGGTGCTTTAAAAGTGATCAAGGAACTCATGCTCCAGTTTATGCCAACTATCAATGGATCTGGCTGTAAGGTCCATGTATCATTCAAATGCATTTTCTTTCAGAGATCAAACAAACTGTTTGACAAGGTAGTCGCCATCAAGARCATCGTTGTTGCAAGTCTCAATAAAATATGCAATGTGCTGCTTAGGATTTTCCTTCCTATKWAATTGCTGCAATTTTGGAGGTTGATAGCCTACAGGCATCTTCAAGTTGTTGATTATCTTAGTATAGAGCTTAGAATATGCAAAAGAAGAGTTGGTACTTCCTTCGTACTTATCCTTGTGCATGATAAAGTCTATCAACTGGTCAACTGGGATTAACCCATCTGATAAGACTTGAATGGTTGGTGTTCCTTTGAGGCTCTGGCTTCCTTCATGGCTTCAGATTCAACTTCAACTAGAGTTTGCTTTCCTGACAAGACCCTAACACATTTGAGGGCTTGGGATCTTTTAAAGCAGATTGGCTTGCTTCTCTAGAATTGTCAAGTCAGTTTAGCAGTTGAACAATTGTGAGATCTACTGCTTGGTGTGTTTTGCAAGTTTTTCCATCAATTTCYTAAGATTTGCAATCTTTTCTTTGACTGTAGAAACATCCACCATCATAACAGGCATAGTGGATGAATTTGTAGTTGAATCTTCATGACCCCATTCACATCAAATTTTAGATCTCCTTAAGGGATAGTAGTCACAAATTCTACACTAGATTCACCATATCATGCTTAGATTTTTTAGACTTGGTCCAATATTCAATAAAGACATGTTTGTTCTTATGGTAGAGTCAACTCCATCTTTCCTTTCCTGTAGAAAAGGGATATCATTGAACATGGGGTTAGTGTACTCGAAGATCCAGTCATCTGGGAAGTACTCTTGCACATCCTTTTCCTTCAGTGGATGGCACCCTACTTCGTGTGATTGGTCTCACATAGGCAGCCCGTATGGTTGAGCTGGCAACATCACTAATTTTTGCAGGTTTCAAAGGGGTCACCTTTGTGATGTTGTTCTTGAGAGACATTGGTGATCTTGATTTTATTTGCTTTGATTTAAAGAGAATAGATGAATCACAGAGATTGTCCCAATGGGCGTGACAAAATTTGTTTATACAAATCTCTCATCTATAAAATAATAATATAAAACAAGGGATATATGTAACAAAAATATAATCTTACAAATTTAATAGAAGTATTACAATCCTTGAAATGTTCTCGATTTGAGAACTTTGMATCCGCTAATTCTTCTCCTTGGGATTTGATTCTAAAGGCTTTATAGCTTGATCACAGACTTAATTTGGCRGGGTTGGAAGCTTGTGAGTAAATGATATTAATCCTTCTAATTCTCTCCAATATATGATTTTCTGACCCCTCCCTCTTATGCTTTGCCCTCAGTGTATAGGCATGACAAGAGTATTTGATTGGTCGATGCCCCATCTAGGAGTGAGGTGGCACCATTTCAATTGCTAGGCTACATCTTTGATTTTCACTAGTCAAATCTTGTCATTCTTGACATGTACCAATGCCTCGTTGGTCGAGACATTYAATTTGTCCAATTTRGGTGGCAATATTTAAATGTAAAATTTATTTGTTTTAAATAAATTATGAAAATTTAATTTGATAAAATTTTCATAATTACAAAAAGTACTAAACTTAAATCAAAATAACTATTTACATAAATAAAATAACTATTTACATGAATCTCTCATTTGCAAAATAATTGTTTAAGGCTCAACATTCTTACCTTTTTGACAATTTATTTTTGAAGGTTATCCCATTCAGAATTCCTAGCGAAATGGAGATCAAGAATTTTGAGAAGCCAAAGCCACACATCTTAAAATTCAAATAATCGAAGGGGATCTCAATTTAAACCTATGATTTCAGACGTTCTCAAGGRGGCATCAAGATATCTAAATGCAAACCGATCTTCCAATAAGACGAATTTTCACATTGATAAATGGTCGTCAACATGCTTCAAGGAAGTAGTCGACTCATCCTCCATCTCTTCAATCCGAGAAGTTTTGTTGTTGATGCCTTCAACTCATGATGCAACCACAAGCTCTAGAAATTTTTATCTTCCTTTTGCAGATTGCAACCTCAACAAGACTTATTCGAATGCCCCCATCTCAAGCTTTGGTGAGACTAGCTTCACACGAAATTATTGGAAGTGCTCGGAAAGTATTCTCATAAAACATAAGAAGCTACTTCGAGAGATGAAAATATACGATGCCATCTATGCTTCTTTGTTTACATATGATCACTATAGCCATGCACGCCTTTTGCAAACTTTGATGTCCATCAACAAACACATTACACACTTCAATTAGCTAGTTGTCTATTTCACTTTGGTACTTGAGGAGTCTTGGTGATCTTTCTATTCATGGCTCATTTTACAATGAGGTAATCCCTTCCACCAGGGAGCTTTACGAGATTGACAATGAAAGCAACTACCTGCTTCCTAAAAGTTGTAAGTTTCTTTTTTTCACTTTTGGAAGACTTGATAATGGTGACTCACATGGAGTTTTATTCGATGATTGGATCCAATTTYGCTTAAAGGACCAAATAGGTATACATCGCCTCCCCAAAMACTTTATAATCAGCAAACTGTAGCAAAGCCTAGGACGTTGAACAATCCTACAAGAATTGTGAATGGCACTTATTTGACAATTGTGGAGGGGAAAAATGAAGCCTTCGATGTGCTCAACATCCCTCTAAGAGAGGAAGTAAATTTGGCTACATTTTTGTCTTGTAGATATGCAAATTTGTTCTTCCAGATAGAGAGATCAATTACATTTGCCCTAGTATCTTTAAGGTGGCTAGTCTTATGGTTTCTGGGTGAAAATTCTCACTAGCTATACCAGCTTTGGCAAGTATCTACAATGGCTTGAACAAGGTCTCCTAGTCCCCCTTTCTGAAGGAGTGTCGTGCAACATTCCTAATTCATTACGTGTACGCTTGGATTTCTCAATYCTTTGGCATCCATCATGAGAGTAATAGCTGCATTTTAGCTGCAAGGATAGTCAAGTTCCATGGAGAGAATATGGACAAATACTTCTCTCTTTCTCTTTCATAGGCATAAGCAATTTTCAGACATATGGATCCTTCTTCATTAACATGTAACTACATGACTAGRGACTTTGAGTGATCTTTAGAGGATGATGGGTCTCCATATGTAATTGCATGACTGGCGACTTCGAGTGATCTTTAGCGGATGATGGGTCTCTATCATTAACTTGGTTTGATTACTATGTTAGTTTACGCTCTAACTTCTTGACCCTTCGACAGTATTCCAGGCGTGTGATAAAACCTTATAGTCCTCACAGATTCTACAGAAAATTTGAATTTTGTCAAGATATTATTGGTGACTTGAGGGAGAAATCTAATGGAGGATGTCGTTTGACTTTGGAAATCATCTACTTGCCTTAAGATAAGCGTTCTTATTGTACTTCCTGTGAAGACATCACAGCCACTTGCTACGAAAGAGTATAATACTTGGTTGGATTCTTGCTCAAGCAGAATTGCTAGAATTTCTTCTAAGGGAAAGAGTAGAGTGATCTCCAYTCCTCTAAGACCTTCTTCTACTCCTAAAACAGTTGCAACTTCCCGAATGAWCAAGCTATTATTGTGCCTCCCTGCAACAAAATTTCAATCTAGAGTGCAGGTTCTGCTACAGCTGGCAAGAAAGTTGATATCCTTTCTAGTGAAAGTGGAACGGTGAGTGATACTAAGCACAATAATATTGGAATTMTTCTTTAACAAAGAAGAAGAAGACATTGGGTGGCCATTTTTTGCAAGGAGTACCTAATTCGACAATGTCTCCTCAGAATTTTGGCACTTCATGTAGTTACATCATTCTCAATGTAAATATATTTAATTCTGGACTTCTTTTAACTCTTTAATTTTCATAGTTAGGGGCAGTTGAAGGTCCTTTGTATGTAGATGAAGTTCCTTTTCTTATGGACAGGATTGAGACCGTCTTGCCTCAAATCGACTTGTGCGAYAATGACGATGATGTTGCTCAATCTTCTAAGATCACTCCACCATTGATTAGCAATCCTGTTGGGAAACAACTAGCATACATTTGGAGATAAGTGGTCCACCTCTTTCTTCACGCAACGAAAAGGCAATGCCTTGTCAAAAGCAATCTATTACTATCGCCATTTCTAAGTTCCATGGAYTTGACATTATAAAGAATGTTCAACGTCAGTATCTTCAACTTTTGTAGTTCCAACTTGTTGAGACGTTTACTCGAACGTCAATTGAATCTATTTTTACTATTGAAAAGAAGATGAACTCCATTGATCTTTCTGCCTTTAAGGAGTACTTGGTTGACCACTTTGAAGGAGCACGCAAATATGACACTTTAAGGTCCTCCACATGTGATTTGATGGCTAACGAGGTGCATTCTAAGTCTCTTTTTGGAGCCAAGTCACAACTCATGGAGTCCAAGAGGAGCCACCGGACGACTTCTGCAAAGATTGACAACTTACAAGGGGAACTTGATGCTCTTGTGAAAAGGAAGAAGGAACTTCAAGCTATACTTGAGAAGAGTCGCAAAGAGTTGAAAAATGTGGAAATCGTTCGCTCTGCCAAGAGAGACAAATTAGCTACCATTGAAATCACTCCCTTTCAATCTGACGAGTCCATGAAGAACTTGAAGATATGAAGAAACTCCTCAAGCAAACAAGTAAGAATAGTTAATTTGCAATTCAATGTTTGAATAGGCTTTTGTTTCATGCCCCCTCTACTCAAYCATTTATTTATATATTAGGAATAAATAAATATGTATTCTTCTTCCACTTTTGWTTATCTTTTATTTACAAACTGTTTATTCACTTAAGGACTATTCACTTTATTATGTTATGARTGAACTTAYGAATTAACTTTCAAGCTGCCTACHTATCCTTWAAAAAGAATCAATTGAAAACGTCATCTAAAGATGTGAAATAATTTTTAGAGAGGGTCATACACAATTTGAACTCTTCCGCACTAGGAGTATCCATTTTTACTAACTTAGACTTGTTAGAGTGTTTTAGTAGTTTTACCACATAAACCACCTTTAGTGTTTATTTTTCACAATTTTAGCTCATGCAGGTTAAGAGCATCTATTCATACCAACTTGGACTTGTTGGAGTACTTTAGCAGTTTCACCACATGCAACACTTTTATGGATGTTTTTCGCAGTTTTAACTCATGCAAGTTATAAGCATCTTSAATTTGTTTGAGACATTTAGACAGTTTTAACTCTTATCAAAGAGCATGTGCAATTTAGACTCGTACACTAGGAGCAACTTGAATTTTCTTTTTTTTTTTTTCAATTTATGCATAGTAGTGCTTCAAATACTTTCTATTGAAATGGCCAATGCTTAATCCATCTTTGTCAACAAGCACGTATGAACCACTTGAATACACTTCCTGCATAACATATGAACCATCCCACTTTGCTGTGAACTTCTTTATCTTTTGAGGATATATAATTGGCCTTCGAATTGTGAGCACCATGTRACCTATTTGAAAAGAACGAGGATGAACTTTCTTGTTGAAGGCTCTGGAGATGCAGGCTTGATAACACTCTAAATGTTGTTGCTCTTCCAACCTTCTTTCATCAAGTGCTTCTAACTCTTAAAGATGTAAGCGTGCATCTCTTCTTCACTATGTTCATCAATGATGTTGACAACGAGCCCACACTTTCTTCGTCTTCCTCTTTTAGGTTTCTATGAATTACAGTTTTCAGTTTAGCTTTGAGAACATTACRGCAATTCARGAGAAGTGTAGTTGTCCTACTCATCCTAGAAGGAATTTTGCTTTGATACTCATTTGCATCGATCTCCGTATATGAATGTTTTTTAAGCTTCTAAATTGTCTCAGATTCTTTGGCTACTCCAGGTCTTTTGAAGATGGAATTTCTATTTGATCTTCTTACCTAGGTTCCTAACCACCCAAAAACTGAGACATGAGAATTTACTTCCCCTAATCGATCAAAGAGTGACTTGTGACCCATAGCAAAATACTCATTTTCCACTGAGGTATAGTAGTTACTTACTCATTTTATTGCTATTCGCACGGGTGCTGGTTGCTTGAATCCAATGCCTACAAGRGAACTTCCCACAAAATACCCATTTTATTTCAGCACCTTATGCGTCTCATTTAGGCCGTGATCTTCTGATTCCACAACTTCAGGAATAAGTCTTCCTAGGGTATTTTGACTTCGTGAATCATATCGAGCTTTAGGTAGAAGTTTGTATGCATTAGGATCAGAGCGATCTTCAGTTCTTTTGGAAGGTAAATAGTCGTGTGCTACTATTGGCCCCACCTCAGACCGTGCAAAACCCTTCAAAATAGGCTTTGGTTACTTCAATACCTTGATTTTGYTCAAAGGCACGGTAAATCCTTGCAAAGATTTGACTTCAATAAAGGAAGACTTGCCTTCCTTCCTCATTGATTTTGGAGTATAGTGGAAGACGYTAGGTGCTTAAAAATGTTGTGCTTTTGGCTTATCACTTTCTGTATTCCATAGGAATTTCATAGAATGCTGAAGTTCTTCCTTCAAAAAGGGTTGAGATTTAAGCACGACAGCGCCTTTACCCTAAATTTGTTTCTCMAGGGCTATCTGATTTTCACTAAACGGTATATTTTTCCCACCAAGTTAAGATTTTGAATCTACAATATATGCTTCTGCCTCCGTGAAGGGTTTGTCATCGGCGATCACCTTCTTCACAGCACCATTATCGATGTACTTGAAGCATTGGTGGAGTGTTGAGGGTACAACCCCATTGTCATYAAGCKGAGGAGGTTTTGGAATCGATCACATGGAGCAGAACACTCGATTGACATCTCGTTAATTAGTAAGTCTAATCGAATGGTGTCTAACACTCTTTGACCTCCTTGATTAAAACCATGGATCATGAGGCAACTTTCAGAGAGTTCTTCTGAGAAAATGCCAAGTTCTCTCAACATGCGCACAGGAAGGATATTTACTGCTGAACCTCCATCCAGCAATATCTGATTTAACTTCTTTTCTTGTGCATAGCCCGATACGAATAGAGGCCTGTTATAGGGTTTTGAAGAGAGCAACAAATCATCGTCTTTGAGAATTATGGCCGTCATACATGGGATTGAATTTGAAGTGCATCCCTTAGCCTGCATGGGACAATTCTCTTGAACTGAACCTTTTGGAAAGGAAGGGTCGGAATTATTTACTTCCATTTTACCTGTGARAGAACAAAAGACAACTTCAAGATTGTCAGTTAATGCTCTTGGAAAGAACTCTCCCAATGTAATCGGTCATTGACACGTGGTGATATATGCATCCTTTGATTTGTTAGTGACTTTCTTAGGAATAACCTTATTTGTCTTATMCACATTCCTTTTTATTTCTTTGGTTCTTTGAATGAATTTCTTACTTATAGATTTCTTTTCATGATTCTTTCAATGTTTCACAACTGTCCAGCCTTCAAAATCAGAATCATCAGCTTTGCCACCTTCAATATTTTCAGATGGCTTTGCAACTTCTGTCACTTGGTTAGCTTATTTGCAAGAAGATTTAGGTAAGGGATTTACATCGAACATCATTATGTCAAACTACCCAAATTTGATCTGAACGAAGCATTCAGGCGATCGTGAGACATCCGCAACAGTTGCTTTAATAGATTTTAAGGAGACAGTGTTTCGTATGATGCTTATTTAATTAGCAGTCACTTTTTCTTCTTCCAGCAAAATGCGCCCCTTACGAGTCAATTTCATGACTTTATTCTTAAAAATGAAGCATTTCTCGATTGGCTGGTCAAGAAGACGATGATATTTGCAATAYTTTGGATCCTCRAGCCGTCCTGCTCTTCTAGCCGTTTCATTTTTGGTAGTTCGATGATCCTAGCTTTCAATATGTCATCGAATGTTTTCGAACGCTAGAATCGAGAAATGGGTATTCCTTGTTTTACGTAACTTTCATAGTCATGTGTCTTCTTCCAAAATCTGGAGCAGTATTTACTTTCTCTGTAACCTTTCTGCTTATTTTTATAGGTATCCTGACAGGCGATGTAGTTGTTTTCGTGGATCCTTTCSTGTTAGACTTGGGAGATGATTTACTTGTTTTCTTGAAGTCAAATATTTCCTTCTTTCGTAGCTCGGGTACTGGAACTCCTTGATCTCTGTGCGCTATAATGCTCAACTCCATATCATGAGCCCAAGTAGCCAATTCTTCAAAGGTTCTTGGCTGGATTCCTTTTAAGATGTATTGGAGGCCCCATTGCATACCTTGGATGCACATCTCAATTGCAGATTGTTTGAATAGGCGATCTCTACAATCTAAACTCAAACTTCTCCACCGATTGATGTAATAAATGATGAGCTCATCTTTCCATTGCTTAGTATGGTTGAGTTCCAACACACTTATTGTTCGACGGGTACTGTAAAAGCGGTTAAGGAATTCATACTCAAATGTGTCCCAACTATTAATGGATCCAGCTGTGAGGTTAATGTATCAGTCGAACGCATTTCCTTTGAGAGATCGAACAAATTGCTTGACAAGGTAGGCACCAAATGTGTCAGCATTGTTGCAAGTCTCAAAARAATGTGCAATGCGTTGTTTAGGATTTCCCTTTCCATCAAATTGCTGAAATTTCCAAGGTTGATAGCTTATGGACATCTTTAGGTTATCAATCCTCTTGGTATATAGTTTAAAATATGCAAAAGAAGATTTAGTACTCCTTTCATTCTTGTCTTTGATGGAGTCCGTGATGAAATCCTTCAATTGGTCAACAGGGATTAGTTCATCTGATGAGACTTTAAATGTTCGGCTTCTTTTAAAGGTCCCATTTCTCTCACGTCTTTAGTTTCGAATTCGTTTTGAGGTTGCTTGCTTAAAACTCTTGCAAATCTTGACATATTAGAAGGCTTGGAATGTTTTAGAGCAGATTAGCCTGTTTCTCCGACATTATCAAGCTGATTCAGCAGGTGGGCGAATGCGAGATCTTGCTGTTGAGTGTGTTTTGCATGATTTTCCACCAACTTCGTCAAATTTGAAACCTGTTCTTCAACGGTTAGGATGTCCGCCATCATAACGGATATAGCGGATGAACTTATGGTTGGATTTTCATGAACCATCATATCAAGCTTCAAATCCTCTTGAGGAGTAACTGGCTCTGAATCCGAGGGATATCAATCGTCAACATGTTTGGAATTCTAGGGCTTAGTTCCTACATTTATCAAAGATAGAGTTGTTCTTATAGCAGATCTACTCCTGCTTCTTGAGGAGGAACGTCCTTGAACATAGGGTTGGAGTATTCGTAGATCTAATCATACTAGAAGTGCTCCACTTTCTTTCTAGCATCAAATGGAGCCCTACTCCATGCCACAAGTCCTGCATATATGGCTGGCAGCACCACTTGTTGCAGATCTGGAAGGGGTAGCCTTCGAGATGTTGTTGTTGGGGCCATTGATGAATTTGACTTAATTTGTTTTGAAAAGAAGAGATGAACAGCAGAAATGGTCCCACTAGGCATGCCAAAWTTTGTTTACATGAATCTCTCATTTGCAAAATAATAATAAGAAAATAAGAGGAAATGCAAAACAAGTGTATTAATCTTATGAATTTGATAAGACAAGTGTTTCAATCTCCAAAATATCATTGTAATAATAACTTAATTCATTGATTCTTCTATTTGAAATTTGTCGAGGGCTTCGCAACTTGATCTTGGGGTTCAAGAAAGATTTGGTGCTCTTTTTTCTAAACTTCATTCAATGTTGACCTCTTCCTCTTGTAATTTGGTCTCTATTTATAGCATGAATTGACTTGATTAGTCGAAATCACGCTTAAGAACGGCGTGACGGCACTTGAGTTGCCAAACTCNGTCCCTGTCTAATCACAAGTGGCAAGCATACTATCGAAGGTCTAAAACTCAAAAAGTGACTAAGGCACAAGGACTAACGTCTTTGGTGAGTTGCAAGGGCTAAGGCGAGGCCAAAGAAGATGACCTACGTAGGTGATAACGAGGCAGTGATTGGAATTTGAAAGTTCAAAATTTGTTGCTCCACTCTTTTGTTTTGTGATAGTAATAGAGATGAGAGGTGTTTCAGATTTAGGGTTGTTTGCTGGTCGAGAAAAAGGAATGTGGGCGAAGAAGGATGCACAAAAGGAGAAAAATGGGTTAGTAGTCTCAGCTTCCTTCAGCTCCAAGTTAGCAATGTTTTTTAATGTAAAACATGGTATTTATTGAAGAACAATGTTAATGTTAATTTTATTGAAATATGATATATATTTTAAGCAAATAATTTGTTAGGTGACCTTTCATATCTTAAAGAAATTAAATAAAATTATTAATTGATAATTTTGAAATAGAGTAAAGGGATAAAGTTGTCTAAAAAAGATTCCCATCATATTGTGATATTTTAATATACTAGAAATAAAATTTAAATTTTAAATTTAAATAATTCAAAATAAATTTTAAAATTTAATAAATTAAATGAATTAAATTTTAATTTTTTCTTTTTGTATGATAAAATGATGTTTTAATCCTTTAGTAATGATAATAAGTGGTGGTTGTCTTGTGATATTTAAATAAATGTACATATTTTTATTTATCTTATAACCACTTTTGCGGAGCTTCGAAGTTAAATTTTTATTTATCTTAAAATCACTTTTACGGAGCTTAAAAGTTAAGTTTTATAAGTATTTCTTTTGAAGAAAAAGATTTATAATTATTCATTGAAAATGTTAGCACATTACTACCAGCAGCATGCCCATGCGATTGCGTGTAGAATCTTGATATATGATTTTCTATTAGTAGTTATTAATATTTTACGTTAAAAAGTCTTTTTTACATTCTTTATTTAGTGGTTTGCTACGGATATTTTACTGATATACAAATTCTTATTAGCTAATATGGAGAGGTTACAAGTCAATGTATATAACTAGTGATGGTAAATTGGGGTAAATCTACTTATTATTTAATGGTTTAAAAAACTTATCATATTAACTTTTAGGGAGGAAGTAAAGTCATACGCCTCCATCCTTAATAACACCATATTTAATGAATGTATATTTTTTGAAAAAAATGATTTTTTCATAATTTGACTTTAATGTGTACTTAGATTGATTTATTATTAAAAATAAAAATTGAAAGAAAAATGCGAGAAAATGGATTTTTTTATTTCTGAATTTGTTTCTTAAACAAAAACTTTTTTCGTTAAAAAAATCATTTGAATTGGAAAGATAGAGTTATAATTTTGTTGAAGAAATGTTTACTTTAGATTTTCATATGGTAATGTATTTTCTTTTTTTTTTTTGTGAAAAGAAAAACAATATAAATGAGTCTTTTGAAGTTTGCTCAAGTAAAAATTTTATGTTTCCTGAAAAAAAATTAAACAAATAAATTTTTGAACAAAATTTTAAAAAAATTGGTTTAAACCTCAAATACAGCCTTAAATACAAAGATTTGGAAGGGTTGAAAGTTATTTTTGTGTAATGTTATATATTCATTAGATAGTGTATGAATTGAGAAAGGAATGAGTCGATTTAGTCCCTCCCTCACTTTTATCCTTAAAGAATATCATGTAGATGTTTCTTCTCCTTTTTTTCTTTTTTTTTTTTGACGTGAATTTATCACATTTATGGGTTACAAACATTCTTATTAACTCTTCCTATTAATAGTACCATGTATATATACATATATATATACTTCCAATTTGGGTTGTTTTAAGAACGACAAACCTTCACAAATAAGGTATTTTTGTTATCAAACTATTGTTTCAATTATAATTAGGTTAAGAAAGTATTTTTTCCAACTAAAAAATATATTTATACTTCCCGTACATTCCTAACAGTACGTAAAAATATTTTTTCAAAACCATTTATCAACATTACCAAACACCATTCTTTATAGTATTGTAAGTATTTTATAAAATTTCAAAATGCAAAGATTCAACTATTTATCATATTTCCAGTCTTTAGAACATCAAAAGCAAACTAAGTGCAACGCCAACTTTTTTGTTTCTTTTTTTAATATATATATGAAAATTTTATATGAATGTGTAGGGAAATATAGATCGTAGACGATAAGATTTATGATAAATAGTGACTCTTACTATTTTATGATTTAAGATACATCTAAATAGATATGAATAGCAAATGACATATTTTATYGGGAATGTATTTTWACTCGTTYACAATTAATAAATTATAAAAGTTTCGTACAATAAAAATATAAAATCAATTGATAAAAAAATAATCTTTAACCAATATATGCATTGATTAGAAACAGATACTCTGAATTGAAGTTTAAATCGGACTAATTTATCCAACTTTTCTCGCAACAACTGGGAAGAAATTTTAAAAAATTGAAACAAGAAAATCAACTAAACATTAGAAACACTAGGCAACATGTACCTACATAATGGACACATATGACTCTCTTGAAGCCAGCTCAGAATGCAGTTCCTATGAAAGACATGAGAGCAAGGCAAGCGAATGGCTTTTGCTCCATGCTCCAACTCTTCCAAGCAGATGAGACAGTCTGCAGTTGAATTAGAATCGTCAACTCGTATCTCCTTTAGCTTCTTAATCGCGGATTGAGTTGCGGCCTTAAATTTCAAGGCTTCTTCATACCATAATTCTTCATCTGTTCGCCGCCTTGTAATCGCAGTGGTATAATCTCGCTCAAAATTTGGGTCAACTTTCTTCTTCTCTTCGTACCATGTAGTCCATGTCTTGTGCTCATCTTCTGATATCAGAACTATTTTCGTGATTTCTAAACGAAAAGGCAACTCATTGTGGCCAGCGTTATAGCTTTTGTTTCTCATGCTCGCTAGAAATTCTTGCATTCGAACTAAGAAACTCTCTGCAGTTTCCAGAGAAGATGAGAATGCATCTTCATCAAGATGTCTTTGTTCCAGCATGAGAAGATCAAGATTTACGGGGACACGCAGATCGGAGACAACTGAAGATATGAATGTTTTGATTTGGGATGGTGAAGATGCTAGTAAGTSGTACGGATAAGATGCTTTTGTTCTCAAGGCGAGGCCAAGAAAAGATACATGATCAGGATCAAAGAAATAATCTGGACAACGATAAGCCACACCGGCATCAATATCAATCAAGTTCTCATGCTCTTTCAGTGATGGATGCTCATATTGCTCGACTGATATGATGGTTAGATCGTTGTAGTGAGAATTCAAAGGTGGCAACCATGGGGGAGGCGACATCCTAATCGATTTGCTGACAGAGAGAGAAAATTGAAGAATTTTAAACGGATAAGCAGCTTTTGATGATAATAGTCGTATCTAAACATATATGTGTAAGAACTTKAAATCCTAATCTCTGTTGGATTTTGGTTTTCCTTTTCCTAAATGTCTTTGGCTTCATGGTTGGACTTGGAGGCTTATGGTATTCAAAATTAAGATAGTGTTTGTGGTATGAATATGCATTAATATAAATAAAAAAATATACTTTTTATCATATTAGAGATCTTCAAATATGTTTTTTTATTAAATCTTCTAATAAATATTTTGAGAAAAATATATAATTCGCATTAAGTTAAATATCTTTTAATATATTTTCCTAGTCCAACTATCGACCTATTAATCATTTAATTTGATTGGAGGCTTGGTTTTTTGAGTGTCCTTCATTCTGTTTTCTTGGTCGGGCCTATTCTTCTCTTTCAAAATTAGGAGAATCGGCCCGTCTATTAGTGTAGTAAAGATTTAAAGAAAGAAGGATGYTGAATATTTTCTTTCCTTTTTTTTTTTTAAATTTGGCGGCGGACAGGAGAGTGTAAACATATGAAAAAGTTCATCCAAATGAGAAGCAAATTGTGCAGGATGTGGTTATTCTAAAAAGGAAATATTGAATTATCTCTCTTGACCGCTGAGAAAATGTTACTGCTGCCAACTTCATCACTTTATGACTTTTTCTTATTTGGGAACCATAGTACGTCCTATTGGTTTTGTTTGGTCCCAAAGAACTAGCAAAATGAAGATCACGACCGAGAAGGTTGAGCTGTTGGAGAAGTACTTATACTTTTTAAGTTTTTTATAAATTAATACATTTTATTCAACAATAACTTTCTTCAATCTCAAATTAGAGCTAACTAGACAAATTAATAACTTAAATAATATATTTTAAAAAACTTATATAACTTTTTAGTCGCATTCATATCATAAATTAATAATTTATTAAAATAAAATATCATATTTTCATAAAACATGAGCCAAGCGTTGTCTTTATCTTCTTAAAATTTATATCTATCTGCATTCCTTCCTTAAGTTTCCTTATTACATTTAAAATGTCTGGACTTGAATTCTCATATGAGAAGAAGAAATTGCGGGGATCTATTAATTCTTTGAGTACTTCCTTTCTGCACAAGAGATTTCAAAGCTATTCTATCATTCTCAACTTCGTCATTAATATAATTGTGATACTTTCAATGATATAGGCGATAATTTTTCGAAACTTGATATATGTGATGAACTTATATTATATTCACTGGAATAATTTAATAGGTAATATTTACATATATTTATTAATATTTCAATAGGTAGACACTCATTATACTTGCAAATCAAGTAGGTAAGAATTATTTTATATTCCTCACACTTTTACCTTCTTTTAATTATAGAATAATTCATCTATTTATAAAAATAAAATAAATTTTTAATTGATTAAATGAGTTTCTTTTTTTATTTTAAGTATACTTGATAAATTAATAAATTATTAATTTATCAATTAATTAATATCTCGTTAAATTAATAGAATTTATATGATCATAATATTATTAACTTATAGTTGTTTTATTGTATTTCCATATGATGTGAAATAATGGGAAAAAAATTACTTCTCACTGAAGTGGTTTAAAAAATACATAAATTATTTTAGTCCATTAACATCATCAATAAACAAAAATTGTTATTATAAACATGAAAATTTTATAAAATTTTATTAAAAATAAATAAATGTTAAATTAAAATACTATCACTAGTCCTGACAATTTCGATTTACACACCTAATGAACCACTAACACTAACACATGTCAAGAATGACAAGTTTCGACTACTTAAAATTAACAAAGTTGCTCGGTGAATCAAATAATGTCACATTACTTATGAAAAAAGACTTGATCAATCCAAATTATTCTAATTATCTCATCATAATTTTAGAAACATAGGGTTATCTGCTACAAAATTCAAACTAAACCTATCATCATCTTGTATGCCTATGAATAGAGAGGCCAAGCCTAAGAGGATGACATTAAAAGCTCACCAGTTAGAAAGAGCTTTAAAGAAAGGTTGGCTACATTTCCCTCCAAATCTCTCAAGCTCCCAACCCACCCAATTCACCATCGAATCCAGATCATTTTGGAAATCGTAACTACTTTTATTAAATTTATAAATTATCATTTGTTACATATTTTCTTATTTCTTCATAATATTTTGCTGACAAAGAAATTGTATATATAGTTTTAAAAAGTATTTCAACTTTTTTTAAAAAAATCAAAAATTTTAAGCTAAATCAAAATTTTTCAAAAGCAATCAAAAACAACTCAAAACATTTTTTCCATTTACTTAAAAAAAAAAAACTTAAGATTTAAAAAACCTAAGCAAGCAAGCTAAGTGTCGAGGCTTGTTTGCAATGATTTATCCAGATTGCAAAAAAACTAATAGAGGGTAATGGTCTAAACCTTGATTTTTATTCTAGTCTATATTTCGTATTGATTGACTGCCTCCATTATGTTGTTGCTAGCAAATACCACTCTTTTTGGTTGTGGATCTTCCAAATCATTCTCGCAGGAGATCCAGACCCATTTTTCTCTGATCCTTCGAGAAAAAGATTCATTCTCTTCATAAAAAATAGGAGGTAGAACAAATAAAGATTTCTTTTTCGATTGATCTACCTTATTCAAGAATTGTTTTTGATCCAATCCACAGGAATCAATAGAAAAGGCAAATCCCTTATGATACACCAGATCTAACTCGGTTATTGATAGAGTGAATAAATCCGCCATTTCTTGAAATCTCTCTTCTGATTCAAAATCGTGGTTTAACAAGTATCCTCCCCTGTTCCAGTCATGGAATAGATGAAATAAATCAAAAAATGGATTTTTGCTCAAGAATGAAATCTTATTGGAACTGTCCATACCCGGTTCATCCTTCGTAACCATATCACATCTCGGATCTAATGAAATAGGATGAATTGAGATGGTATTTTGTAAATACATAATTATCTTGAATATATTAACCATTTCTTTATTTTCCGATAGCCTGGAAGGGACAAAAGAAAGATCTTGTTCTTTCTTCAACAATTTTGGATCTCTAGAGGACCTCTTAGTAGGATTCGAACCCAGATGAAGTTCTGACGATCTATCAGAGAGAGAAAAACGAACGGATCTTGTAGGATTCCCAAGAAATTCTTCAATTTCTTCCGGAAGCGGATGATTAATCATCTATTTCTCACGTTCCGTGAATAGCCAGGACATTGAGGAATAGCCAGAAAGGCATTTCGGGAATCAATCTGATTCTATCTCTGTTCGTTCTGTTTGAAGAAAGGAAGGATACCAAAGCATTGAGCTTTCTTTTAGTTGTTGAATCTCTCTTTMATTGACCAATGTGTGATATTTCGAATCCTCATTACTGACGGAATCCAAAGGATCTCTGGATTGATCAGAAGATTCTTTCAGTTCCGTTACTTGAACGAAACTAGATCTTGTGGAATCATATTGAAWATTTGACGATACATCCCGTACCTTGCTAAGAAATCGATCCCTGTTACCAACCACACATTGTCTAACCAAATCTAATTCTCTCTTGATGCGACCCTCAAAAAATCCGATTCGTGCAGATTCTTCCCCCAACGAAGGAAGAGATCTTGAGCATTATTTTGCAAAGAAATAGCCCACTTATTTCTCGAGAAGGGATGGGAAACATGCTCAATATCATTAGATTGAGTAGTTGACCTACCCCCTTGTTGTTTGAAGGAACCCTCCACTTCACTTGGTATTTTTTCACGAAAAGAGACATGAGATAAGAAATTCAGTGTTTCATTAAGATTTCGAATAGCGGTCCCGTATTCAAGTTGATTGTATTTTGCCTCTTCCTTGGAGAAAGACGATCAAACAATTCCCAATCGTGGTCCTTGCGGGTCAGATAATCCATATAATATACAAAAAGAAACTCCAGATATTTGAGATCTTTCTCTTTGAATAAGATCTCAATTCTAGTGACGGCTACCACTGCGAACCCCAGTTAGATTCAGGGATGCTACACTTTTTAGTTATTGGGATAACCCAGGTACTCTCTTTCAGATTKAGGAAACAATTCTCAGAGATCTTTTTTCCTTTTGGAAGATYCAAGAGCGAAACACGACRTCTTCCAATGTATCATTTTTGGGTCCAATGGAATTCATAGGTATAGGAAGAAGTCCTATCAAATAGATATTTTTTCTTTCGACCATATTTCGATTGTTAATACGATATATAAGTACCGCTACTACAAAGAGTATTACACCCTTGATCGTGAAATATAGATTGCTTGTTGAACCTGTGAATTACGTGAAAGTAGATTACTCCAAATTCGGGGGTCAAAAAGTTTTATAAAACGTTGTTGGTGGAAAAAAAGGTGAATGAAAGATCCCACTGAATTGAATTGGGACCATGAATCTAAGAAATAGCGAGAATTCTTGATCTCTCTCAATTCGAAAATCCTTGATTTGAATTGATTTCCTTTCATTGATTCCTCCTAAATGGCTTTGATTTATCCTAAAGATTTCATTTCAATTGGAATTTGGTTATTCACTATGTACGAGGATCCCCGCTAAGCATCCATGACTGAATGGTTAAAGCACCCAACTCATAATTGGGGAATTCATAGGTTCAATTCCTACTGGATGCATGCCAATGGGACCCTCCAATAAGTCTATTGGAATTGGCTCTGTATCAATGGAATCTCATCATCCATACATAACGAACAAATTGGTGTGGTATATTCATATCATAATATATGAACATTAAGAACTGGCATTCTTATTGAGACTAAAACTCATAGGGAAGAAAATAGATTTATGGATGGAATCAAATATGTAGTATTTATAGACAAAAGTATTCGGTTATTGGGGAAAAATCAATATACTTCTAATGTCGAATCGGGATCAACTAGGACAGAAATAAAGCATTGGGTCYAACTCTTCTTTAGTGTCAAGGTAATAGTTATGAATAGTCATCGACTTCCGGGAAAGGGTAGAAGAATGGGACCTATTATGGGACATACAATGCATTACAGACGTATGATCATTACGCTTCAACCGGGTTATTCTATTCCACCTCTTAGAAAGAAAAGAACTTAAATAAAAATACTTAATAGCATGGCGATACATTTATACAAAACTTCTACCCCGAGCARACGCAATGGAACCGTAGACAGTCAAGTAAAATCCAATACACGAAATAATTTGATCTATGGACAATATCGTTGTGGTAAAGGTCGTAATGCCAGAGGAATCATTACCGCAGGGCATAGAGGGGGAGGTCATAAGCGTCTATACCGTAAAATCGATTTTCGATGGAATGAAAAAGACATATATGGTAGAATTGTAACCATAGAATACGACCCTAATCGAAATGCACAAACCTAAATTTAAAAACTCTGATTGTGCTTATTTACTGGAGTCTTTTCACATAGAACAAACTTGTATTTTTCAGAACAGTTAATTACATGTTGAACCATCAATTGACGAACTAGTTTTTGTTTCGAGAGGATAACTGATAAAAATTTCACTGAGAAGTCTTAATTGAGATCGAGCATCGAGCATCAAATTGAAGACTCTCCAACAACTCACGAAGTCAACAAGATTAAATAGAATAGTGCATTTTTTTTMATCCCATGAATACAGGTACTTTAGCTCGAAGGATGTTCATTGTTGTGTTCTTTATTTAGATTTATGTTATCCTTTTCATTATTCATAACATGTTAAGAAATTGACGAAAAATAAAAGTTTAAAATTCGATTAATTATTATAAACCTATCAAACTGTTAATAGTGCAATGCGGTCCTGAAAAGAATTAAGTAGAGGACCATAAGATTATAACAAAGCAATCTTTACACAATGCAATGATTGCAAACAAATACTCCATCTGAAGTTTGATTCCAACTCATTTGTCCAAATTTTCTTTCAARYATTGAGAGGAAATTCAGAACAATTAAACAACACGACTAACTAAACATTAGAACCAGTAGGCAAGATGTGCCTACACAGTGGACACATATGATTCTCTTGAAGCCACTTCAGAATGCAGTCCCTATGAAAGACATGAGAGCAAGGCAAGCGAATGGCTTTTGCTCCAGGCTGRAACTCTTCCAAGCAGATGAGACAGTCTGTAGTTGAATTAGAATCCTCAACTCGTATCTCCTTTAGCRTCTTAATCGCGGAWTGAGCAGTGGCCTTAAATTTCAAAGCTTCTTCATACAATAATTCTTCAATTGTTCGCCGCCTGCTAATTGCTTTTCTATAATTCCGCTTAAACTTTGGATCAACTGTCTGCTTCTCTTTGTACCATGTACTCCATGCTTTGTACTCATCGTCTGATATAGAAACTATTTTCTTTATTTTTAAGTGCAAGGGCAACCAGTTGTGGCCAGCGTTATAGCTTTTGTTTCTCATGCTCACTAGAAATTCTTGAATTCTAACTAAGTAACTCTCTGCGCTTTCGAAAGATGAGAATGCATCTCCATCAAGATGCCTCAGTTGCAGGTTGACGTGATCAAGTTTTAAAGAAACCCGCAGAMAGGATAAAACAAAAGTTAAGAATGTTTTGATTTCGGACGGTGAAGAGGCTAGTAAGTCGTACGAATAAGATGCTTTTGAACTCATGTTGAGGCCAAGAAAAGGACCAGAGAAATTAACAGGACATTCATAAGACACAGAGGCATCAATGTCAATGAAGAATTCACCCACTTTCCGTGATGAGGGCTTACATTGTTCGACTCTTATGGAGGTTGAAGAGTCGCTGTGAGAATTCAAAGGCGGTAACCATGCCGGAGGTGACATAGTAATAGATTCGCAGAGAGACAGAGAGAGAGGGAGAGAAACAATGGTGCAATASTTTGAAGAATTGGAAAAAAGATAAGCATCTTTTGCTAATCCACCGTATCTAAACTTGTATATATGGGGGAACTTCAAATCCTTATCTGTGTTGGATTTGGTTTTCCTTTTCCTAACTTTGTTTGGCTTCATGGATGGCGGTTAATGGTGTTCAAAAGAATCAAAATGCATGGTACAAGTGTGAATGAAATCCAAAAACCTAGCACGATTCTTTTTTTTACTTTATTAATTAATTGAACAACTACTTTATCGCCCACCTAACATTCCAGCCTCGAACAATAATCCCCATGGGACCTATATGGACATTTTGTTCATCCTTCAGCCCTATTTTGATACTCTCCGAAATAACCCCTGAATAATCTCTAACTAAGAAACTGTTTATTACCGTTCCAATGCATTGTCCATGAAAAACACGAGAGCTACAAGCTAAAACACCGAGTTTCTTCCAGGTGAATCCAATGCCGGATTCTCCATCAACTGTCGAGTCTCGGATTTGCTACTTTTAACCCTCCGACTCTATCTTACGAAAGTTCTCTCTTTCTTTGCCTGGTAATCCCTCTTAAAGTTCCATTCAGCCCTTTCCCCTCATTATTCCACCAACACCATGTAATGTAATCTAAGTCTATAAATCGAATCATCTTGATTTCTAACTCGAGAAGAAAGCAAGTTTCATATTGCAGGATGTGCGATTAGGTGCATATACAAGCCTATGTACAAAATATAAAAATATCTTCCCAGCAAGAGAGATTTATTATACATCCAAAACAAGATATAAATAACTAAGATGCATTCAGATATACCTCTACCATCCTAAAGTAATTTAAAAAAAAAAAAAACTATTTGGCACCATTCAGCAGAAAACTTTTAGGACCATATACCAGCAAAGAAACGCAGAAATAATAAAGATGCGAAAGAAATTGTTCAAATGACCACTATTACAACAGTTACATTTATATTCTTGTGCAAATATGAACTATTAAGTTATTACAATTTATCATACACAGTGAATAATGATGATAAGCAACAAAACTACAGGTATCAACAGCCAATTTCTAGACGAATTGTAGTTTGTAATTTTTCAGAAAATCAGGGGGTCAGATCTACCTGTCAATACCTAAATATATAAAGATGATGCTACACAATGCCATATAACAACTTACAACACATCTTGGTTTCTGGTGCTGGTTTCTTGATTTGGCAATTGATTTTCCTCAGTTTTTTCTGCTTCATTTTTCTTTGAACTGTCATCATCCGCACAGCCTGCTTGCTCAACAGAAAGTTTCTCYTTGGACTGGTCAACATGTCCTACTTCGCTGGTTACAGGTTCTAGAGTCTCTGTATCACCCAGCTTTGAAGTTGAATCTTCCTGAGCATCAGAAACTTGGCCAGCACTTGCAGCTTCTGGTCCAGCTGGTATGCTTTCAACCTCCTTCGCTGAGTCCTTGGGCTCTGTAGATGGCAAAGATTTAGTCTCAGCTTCCTTATTTGCATCAGGGGACTTCTTGTTACATTCCTGATTCTCCACTTGATCCTTGTTTGTATTCTCAGGAGCACTAGTTTCCAGCTTCACATCCATGTTGTTTTCATCTGCCCCTACTTCCTTAGGTGCTATATTCTCTTCATCAGTTTTCTGCTCAGCCTCTGTAGTGTCATCTTTACCAGGGAGCACTTTCTCAGTAACTAGTCCATCATGATGTTCTGCATCAGCTATAGGAACTTCATCATTTATTTTAGTTTCTTCAAGGGTATCCGTGCTCTCATCAGCAGCACCTTTATTCTCTTCAGCAGCTTGACCTTCTTTATCACCATCATTCTCCCCTTTCACTCCCTTCTTTGGGACAGATTTCCTCTGCTTTTTCTTAGGAATTTCAATCTCTGGAGACTCAGTTACCTTTGTCTTCTCACTTAGCCTAGCAGAGCGCCTTGGGATGTCACCTGTGTAGGAGAACAATAGCAGATTCAACTAAATCATCACTTTGGACTAACGTTCAAGTAGCTCTCCAATTGAAAGATTCCATCTTTTCTTAATTATTGCTTCATTGAATCATAGTCAATTTTAATTGCTTTCATTTGAKTTTATGACCTAAAATCAGAAAGAAATATCTGCTCCTTAAATGTGGAAGCAAGAGATGATTGAATATAATTAAAGTTGTTAAAGCCACCACTTGTGGTCTAAACAAAATAAGAAAATTCTGTGGCAGCCATAGGTGTGCCACAAGCATAGGCAGAGATCTTTGGAGTGCACATGTACAGACAAGATTAAGTTATACCTGTGCCCCAATCAAATTCCAAGGTAGAAGGACCTCCAGGATGGGATTTGAGATACAGCTCCAGTTGTTTCTTGGTCTTAATTTCCTCACCAGTAGGTGAGACAAAAACAATCTCATTTCTCTTTGGTGTTCCACCTTTCTTTGGAGTGAACTGCAAGAATAGAAAATGGAACAGCCAAATTAGACAACTGGAGACATGGAAACCAAAAGAAGGAAGAGAATCTACAATATGGTATATAAATGAGAAACAAGGCAAACTCACTCCATCTCTCTCACCTCTAAATTTCATGAAGAAGCTACTCCCATCCACATTCGACAATAGATATCTAAGTTAATTGCAATAGTCGAGCAATCTTCCTATTCTGTGACAAAAGAGCTCCTTAACTTTGATAGGCAGAGTAAGTGCTCAAAACATGAGGTGCTTCCCCCCCCCCCCCAATTCCTTATATCTTAAATGCCTTATAAATTTTCTGACCCCTATACCGAGATTACTATCTGATCTATGAACATGATGATATCTTACATCAGTAAAACATCTCTAACCTCAAGCGGCACATAATATCAAATTTTCTGCTAGAGAAACAGAAAATACACGTAAAGCCCCAAAACCACATGTAAAGCATCACAAACACCTATACTCAAATACTCATACCAAGAACCTCATCTGAATGAACCACCACCTTCCTTAGGCCTTACTTCTCCTTAAGGAAACTAATAAATTAAAAAGAAAAACCAAAGCGTCCACGTTTTATTTAAAAATATTCAAAGATGAAGGAAAAATGTCTAGACTAAAATTAAATGATTCAACAGAGGAAGTCTACAAAAGTCGGAAAAAATTTAGGTAGATCACGTGCATAAAGAACTTACACCTTTCTAAAGGGTATAACTTGAATAAATTGGACAAGTATGGAAACATTCAACCAATAAAATGTAGGTTTTGAGTTTTATGCTTTCACATGTCTACATTCATTTATGCTTTCATATGTCTACATTAAAAAACTACGGAGGTCGTCGATTGAATTGATTAAGCAAATTCATAAAAATATCCAAGATAAAATGTTCAGCTCACTCAGTTCCAAAAGTTACGATCAGCAATAGTCAATCTGCGCATGAGCATCTATAACTAATTGAAGTGTATTTTATTGAGGGGAAAGGCTAAAAGGAAAGGTTGTTGGGTTTGCAAATATAAAGCTATAACCATTGTTTTCCCAAAAGTTATGTTCAGCAATAATCAATCTGCCCACAGCTTCCTATGAAAGGCCGAATATAAAGCCCGTTGTTTCATGGTGTGTTTGCTGGAACTATATGTGCAAAGAAAAATTTGTTTATAGTAATCTTTGGAGCTCTAGCCTCTAGATTGCTGGCATTGGATTTTAAATTATTCAATGGCTGATGTTTCAGTGGACTTCTAGATCTAGCAAATAGCAGAAGACCTATAACTCAATGCCACACAAAGAAATCACATAGGATATTTCAGTGGGGTTATAAACTATAAGAAAATTGTGTGCAATGAGTTTTTACCATTCTACCAGCACAATATGATTAGGAGTCTCGGTAACACAAGAAGATTTCCAAGCATGCTACAGGCACTAGCACATTAATATGAATACTTAAGATCATGAAAGCTTCGACGGGATCTTATGAAAAGAAGTTGGATGAATAGTTTCAGAAGGATTACAATAAGCTTAAAGATGTAGCGTTGAAAAAGATATAGACAAAGAGGTCCAAACATAAACAATCTTTTTTCATAACAGACTATTCTATGATGGATAGCTTGAAGATATTGATACAAGAATTATCTAAAAGAGGGGAAAAGAGACACAAGACAGAAGCAACCACTTTATTATATGCTTGTAATCTGAAAAATAAAAATCTAGAACCCAACCAATTCAGAACCGTTCAACGAAGTTCAGTCTGTCTCGCAGCACTCGTTTGTCTACCATCGGTTATTTAAACCAGGATAAAGGTCAGCAATGCTGTCTTTTCCTGCTCATTTTCTTCACCATGTAACTCCCTTCTTGTCGGTATTTAGACTCACATTCGTGAAATGGAAACYAAAATCCACAGTAACTTGTACCTCAAAAATGAAAAGTAACCTGTACCTATAGCTTTAGGTAAACAAAATCATATAAAAAACGGCAAGAGACAAACTGCTTAAATTATTTTTAAAAAAAAAAAGCCATGAAAATATTAACTACAAATCATAAATTCTACCACAACACATGCCACACACATTTCAAGAACAATTACCATTTAGAGCTCAAAAAACACCTGACATAATTTACAACGAGACACGAAACTATTTTGCCGGTGACCCACATGATGGAGAAAGTCCCTAAACCAACTTTACACAATTAAGTGCACATCAATTCCTTCAGCAGAATCAATTGAATCTACGGAATTTCCCAAATGAAAATAACTCACAATAGTCTATCTAAAAGATTCCAAATTTTACCATGAAATCAACAGTCAAGAACTCAGGAACACTAACAATACGAAGTACTTTCAYTTTCCAATCAATCCAGGAAAACTAATTTCAAAATTAAAACAAGAATCCTAGACAGATTTCAGAAATTAATAGAGAAAACCCTAGCCACACCTCAATTGAGTACACCAGAGAGCACCTGACAATCTATACACTCAATTTACGTAAATGAACATGAATACACCAAGAATTGAAACAAAAAACAAATAATTGAAAAAGAAAATAAAAACTAATAACTCCTAGGGTAGAAAATATATGCAAATTGGCAATGGTAAGTCTGTTTGTTAAGGAAAAACCTTCTTTTTCCAGCCAGAAGGAGCTGGTAGTTCAATAGCAACGACTTCGTCCTGATTGATCTTCTCAGAAGGATTATCGATCTCCATCTTCATCAATTCGTCTTCTTCTCGTGTGCCTGACTTTGTGATGTGTGTGTTTTTGCCTCTGGGGGTAAAATTTTCGAAACCTTCAAAACTTCCCGCTCTCCTATCTGTCTACTTTCGAAGGGGGAAAATGAATTTATTGCGCGAAGTCACGAGAGAGGATCAAATTTTGCTTGGGTTTATCCATGGGATGTAACGGTGTCTATTTGGACGTTACGGGAATCTAGAGCTGGATTGGATATTCCTTTTGGAATCCGGTCAAAAATGAGGTTTTTTCATTTTTCCCTTCTTTTCCTCGTTCGAAACCGGGTTATTTATGACTCACCAGACTTGGGAGCATTGACACTTCCACTCTTCTTCCTCTCGCCCTCTCAACTTCCACATCGTTTGGTTTTAGAAGAACAACACCATTATGGATAATTTATGTCAATTATTGGAATATGGTATGCGACCAGTGAGTATTTGTGGGTCCTTGGAGAGTCATGTGTTGTAAATGATCTTTATTAATGCTATAGATTTTATGTTGGTATTAATATGAATGATAATTTCATTTTTTATTGTTAAATATGTTTAGACGTAAGTAAAATATATTTTGAGTATTAATTAATTTMTAGATTTGTAATGAAATCGTGATCAAAATTATATAGCAACTTAAAATAACAATCATGAAGATGGAAATTCTAATTGCCTAGTATGAATTATAAAAAAATTAATAATTTTTTATACTATTGCAATGATGGAGATGAAAATTATGAACTCTATCGATAAAAATTTTTTATTTTTTGTGAGACGATGGAAATATTAATTTTTTAATAGAAAATTAAGTTGATGATCATCGTTAAATCAATAAAAAATAAATTATTAAAGAATATTTTTCAATTAAAGATTCACCTCACCGACTAAAATTACTTGAAAAATTATCCGGTAGTCATTTGTCATGTACTCTTAGCTGATAATATATGTGAGCTTTCCKTAGACGGGTCCGGGGCTATTGGTTGGCCAAATAGAGGGTCAAAGCTCCAATTTGAAGTGAGACTAGAAAAGCTACACTTATTCTACAGAAGCCACAGAGGATACCCCCAATGCGTGTTTTCTATAACCCCATAGTATTCACCACCACCAAATGTTAAGAGAGCACGGAGACAGGTAAGGCATCCTCACGCTTTCCTTTACTACTCTAGCAAGTGGCAAGTTAGACATGGACTCCTCAAAGATAAACAATCTTTTTTTAGAGTCAAGGCATCATTGACTCACCCCATTCTTTAGTTTGTCGAACTCCCAGTGCATGAAATGTGTGCCGGCTTCTTTGTCTGCCTCATCCTCGTCGCAGGTTAGAACGTTTAGGATTTTTGTTTAAAATGCACGTCATTTAAAAAAAAAA
>MEJB01000004.1:5468417-5480050 GCA_001752375.1 Rhazya stricta | reverse complement strand
TTGGAATGTCATATTCACCTATGAAACATAACTCATGAACTTTTCAAAATTTATGCTATCCAAAATGCCAAAACACAAGAATACAAGCAATATTAACTTTCCATACTTTTGAAATAATATCTCAGCATATATAAAATTAATGATTATAACGATCAATKACTAAAAAATATACAAATTTGCCATCATACATTAGAAAAATATAAACGAAATAATCAAGAGAATAATACTTTTTGTTGAATTAAACTTGAAGCAAAAGATAATGCTATATAAGATAAAGATTTGAAGCAAAAAGATTATATAAATGTTCATTTACATTACAACAACTCATAAATGATATTCGTCTCCTAAATKATGATGCAAATTCAAATCTATTATTATTCTCATAATTCCACCTATTATGATCGGGTTGATGGAAGTTTGAACATCTTGGAGAAGAATCGGGGCTGCGAAAATCCATTTCTTCCAGTATTCTGGTAGTACACCTCTCTCCCTAATGATTAAGAGCCTTCATAAMTTTTTCATTACGTTTAAGTARGAATGATGCAATCCTCTAAGTTGACTCATTTCTAWCCGGATAGAAATCACAATTGTATGTGTTTCTATAATTATCCTTGGAGTTAAATTCACTGAATAGATTTACAGCGTCCCAACCTCTTTTTGGACCTACAGCAAGTGCATGGGAACACGATTTTCTGAATAAATACCACTTCTYGTAATCACATGTGTTCTCGCTCATGTTGATCGTGTAAATATGGTTATCCTTRCGACCTTATCTTCGTGGATTGGTGATACCAAATAAACCAGCTTATAGATTATTAGGTGACTGAGTGCATTCTTGCATTGTTTTTGAGATCAGGGTAAAATCTTCCATATTCTAGATGGAAATGAATATCGGCATTCAACGACCTCATCTCGCTGCAGGCAAAAGTAATTAACAACTTTTCTAAAGCTCATATCAACCAATACTTTTAGTGGAAGAGCATGTGCTTTTTTAAAACACTATTCATAGATTCAAAGAAGTTGGTTGTTAAAACTCCAAACTTGTATCTTCCATCATGCGATAGAGCCCATTTGTCGAGATGGATATTCATTAACCAATTATCTGCTGCATGATCTCTTTTTCTTATCTCTTCCATATACATGTCAAACTTCTGCATTTTCGATGTACTTCCCACCTAATACATTAGCTTCTTCAACATACTATTCTCGAAAGTAATATTGAAGTTGACACAGATATGACGGAGAAAAAACCTGTGGACAGCCTTCGATTCTTGTCAGTCTTGACTTTGTTTCACTATGCTTAAAACGCCCTTATGTCTATCCGAGATTAAACAGGCAAATCTATCTTTAATTACATGAAAACACAACAATTGCATAAACCACCCCTAACTCTCGATAGATTCTCTATCAACAATGGCATAGGCCAGTAAAAAAATATGATTGTTGGCGTCTCATGAACTAGCAATCAATAGCACACCAAGGTATGCGCCCCTCAAGTGTGTCCCATCAATAGATATTACTGGCATACAACAAGTAAATCATAGAATTTGTGGCCTAAATGTCCAGAAAATGAATATGATTGTTGGCATCTCATGAACTAGCAATCAATAGCACACCAAGGTATGCGCCCCTCAAGTGTGTTCCATCAATAGATATTACTGGCATACAACAAGTAAATCATAGAATTTGTGGCCTYAATGTCCAGAAAATGAATTTGAAAATTCTCACCTCCTCAATACTGTTTCAATGATGTTTTCACTAACAATTGTACCCAAATTTATTTCTGATAATGCTATAAAATAGCCAAAAAGAATCGGGAATGTAGATATCCAAGAGCCAAATAATAACTTGATACATTGTTTTCTTGCATTCCATCCATTTTTTAAAGTTATTTCAGAATGAAACATCTTCATCACCTCCTGCTAAATAACATTGACATGTATTTTCGYATCATTTATAATCAGATGAGTGATTTGTCATGCAATGTACTTGTTGTAATGATAAGTATAAGGATATACATTAAACAACTATTTAGGATATTTGCAATTACAAATGAAGTAAGAAATACACAATGAGTAATCATAAGCAACTTATTGAGCAACAAGATTCTCGTGGGCGTTGTTCTAGACTCGAACAAGACATGTATGTTCCGACTGTAATATAGTGATCTTCCACTGGCCATGAGAATCAATCTGTAGCTCTAATCTACCATAAACAYGGATTTTTATCTGTTGGATTTTTAAACGATGCCTTCCACTCCTCACTTTTTCTTCTATTCACCTTATAGTCACAATCCATTCTGATTGCGCAACTAGTGACAGCCTCAATGACTTGCTTCTTATCCTCAAATCTTATTTGTAATCGAATGTTGGGACGAGTTCCGCTAYCATCAACAAAATCGTCTTTTTGTTCTCTTGGACCATATTTTTAAATGCTCTAAAAGAAGTGTAATCAGAAATACAAACTGATTTTCTACCACCAGCAATTCCTATGATATACCAGGCATGTGTGAAACTCTAGCAACATCTTCATCACTATCACTGCCTCATCCCCAAGTTCTACATCCTAATGCTCGATAGGTAAATCATCCACGTCAGTTGTATCAACACGCTCATTACAAACTGCATCGACATTCATCTCAACACGATTTCTACAATTTGTTTGTGCAATAACGTCTGGAATACCCTACTCTGCTAAAAATAGATCATCTCGATTGACAATCTAGATCACTTGGACCCATTGTTTCTAAAATGCATTGCTGCTTGTTGATGATTTATATTGTACTAGGTCATAATGACCAGACATGTGTGGATGCCAACAACCTGAAGGTATAATATTACCTTCCGTCACTTGAGGAATGTAAAGTTTGGGATATTTAGCTYCTGGTTTATCTGTAATGTCGTATATGCGCCAATGACAAATCCTGATGGGTCTGTATATTCTGGAATACTTACTGAGTAAGGCGCTAGTTCATTACAAATGACGTATATGRGCCCCTCAAGTTTATGCTGCTAGTTTGCCGGTTCGAACACCAGATGTGTCGAATGTTGGGGTAGGGTTGTGGCTCAGGTTGTTGTATTTCATTGAGTTTAACAAATAGTTATATCTGATATGATTGTGCTACCTCAGGCACCCCCCATAACACTTGTATTTCATCCTCACCTAAAATTTGATAGGACTAGAATTGAACTTCTTCATTATAAATTAATGACGTACTATAGAAGAACTCAATATGATATTTTTRAGGATCAAAATTTCGTAAATTATAGACTTCTCTACACAACTCTGAGTAGGATACAGGCCGTCATATAGTCCAACTCTTTTGAATTGGTTTGCCAATGCAATGAGAATCTCTAGAATGAAGTCTTATCTTACAATCTCAATGCAAATATATTCTGAATGGTTGTCGGAAAGACATTGTCTCAAAACCTAAAAATATATAATTGAAAAATATATTAGTTTCATAATATACGGGTGATATCTCATATTTAAATTTCTAAAGATTTAACCTTAAACAATAACTTATTTGCATTTATCAAATTTAACACAAAAACATCAAGTCAAGATTTTACAATGTCAGTTGTAACAAAATAATTTACAATGATCTACAAAAAATAACCCATTATTTTTTTTCTCAATTTTAAACAAGAAATTAGAAACTAATGATCATATTTTCACAATAAACCCCAACATAAAATCCTAATTACTAAACATTTAACCTTAAATAATCACTTATTAAATTAACAAACTTTAACCCAGCAACATCAAGTCAAAATAAACAATGTAAGTTGTAATAAAATAATTAATTGAAATTATGAAAATAAATCAATATTATTTTGTCAATTTTAAACAACAAATTAGAAACTAGTTCTCATATTCTCACAATAAAACCCTGACATCAAATACTAATTTCTAGAACAATTAACCAAGAGTAATCACTTATTCAATGTTGTTCAAATTTAACCCAACAACATCAAGTCAAAATTCATTTAATCTAAATTTGTAAGAAAATAATGTATTGTAGAAAAATTAAAATCAAGCAATCCTACTATCTCATATTTCAACAACAAAAAAAATTAAATAAAAAAGCATACCTTCAATGCTTGTTTACCTTATATTTGTGGCACGATCTAGCCAAATTGTGGGATGGATAGTGAAAATATTCTACTACAAGTGTGTTAGATATGAACATTTTGAAGATTTATAGTACAATAATGGAAAAATTACATTTTTTTGGAGTTAACATGTGGAGGAAAGTCGGCTTTTGTTGAAATAATGAATGTGCGTTCAAGACGTCGTCTGAAATGTTATTGATCATTGGAAGTCACCGGTTTATAAAAAGTAAAAAAGTGCTCTATATATCGCATTTGTCAAATGCGATGTGCAGTGTCCAATGCATTTGACAAATGCAATTTGCTTGTGCAACGCATTTGCTGAATGCGTGCTCTAATGCCACCAACCCATACATAAAACATCTTCTGCAAGCCACCCTGCAAAAAATTTTAAAAAAAAAGAAAGTACCGCAACACAATATCAACAACCATTCAACAATATTAAATAATTACATTCATCAACCATCAACTACAGCCACCATTCAAGAACCATCAACCACAATCACCATTCAAGAACCATCAAACACAACCACCATTCAACAACCACTATCCATTAAAAATGAAATTAAAGTGTACGACCATAAGAATGTTCAATTACAAAAAATATTTACATTAATACTGCTAATCTTATTATAACAAAACAAATTTACAATGATCCTCAAGATATGACATGTACAAACAATCCTAATGGTCATAAGTAGTTGTTCTATAATGGTCGGGTGCTCGACAAGACTGAGACCCCCGACATAGAATCAACACATCAAGATCAAAATCAACATCACCATCATCACTATCGCGGGCACGATGCCTACTAAGTGTGATAATATTGTTTTGCATCTGCAAATTGGTCTCAACTTGTGTGATGACCCTATTCCCAGTCTATGTAGACGATCTCGGTGCATCATAATCCCTGGAAGGTCTAGCTCCCGGGTTTCCCTCGAATGAGATGTATGTCAAAAGGAGCCGAGGGGACAGCAATATCGTCCTCGGGCTGGTACAAATAATTATCCTCCTATTCCTGGCCACCAATATCGGGCTACTAATGCTCGAGCTCGGGAGGCTGCMCACAAGGACGTAGATGTCTACTATCGTGTCGTTGTCTAGGCTCACTGCGGGCAACGAGAACTCACAGGAAGTAGTGACARATCAACATCTTGCCTTCCACGGTAGTCGAGAGATCCTAAGTGCCTCATGGTTCTCATCATCTTTTCCCTCAACTGTGCGAATGCTGTCRGAGAAGGTGGATTTGCATGTGGCATCGCTTGATCCACAATATCTAAACATTTTTAAAAATTCGATGCCTACAAAAAATGAAAAAACATAATGAGCGATTACAATCAAATGGAACAATGTATTTAAAATGAAAAAACTGAGCATAATAAAGATGTAAGAAACATAATGTGCGATTACAATCAACTAGAACAATGTATTTAAAATGACAAAACTAACCATAATAAAGATATAAGAAACACATACTGCGAACTGTAATTGAGAACCAGTGGATTGATAACCCTTGGGATCTTTTGGTCTCATGGTGGGTTTTCCAATAACTAAGTGAGTACGATGGGATWTACCATTCCATGTAATCTAGGTGAGCAACTTCCAACTGAGCTGCTGGTATCCCCACCAAAATTCTCACTCTCCGAGCCATTCATCAACATATCTGCTATTGTTATCCCTCCACATTGTATGATTGCCCCTTCCTRGTATACTATGAGAGCCAAAATGATCAATCAAAGTGGGAATGACCTGCTCGAACTGCCTTATTACCCTCTCAGGAAAGCAACACTCGACGATGTTCTAGTATATCAAAGGCACAAGTGATAATAGCCAGATGTCGGACCCTTCAAAATAAAGGGCTGGTAGCTAATGCAGAATATCTGTGTAGGGCATCCATATAAACTGCATGCAAATAAAAGATAAAAGATATTTTTTAATTAGAATCACAATTGTTTGAAAATGAAACATAAAAGAAACTTGTTCATAGATTACAATATACTATACGGACCTGATCGGTGGTGAGGGCATATAATTGATCCCTATACGTCATCAATACATGTCTCAGCAACCGTGTCAGAGCGAAAGGCCGGTTCCACCTCGCTCTATATGGAGCAAGATGCGACAATATATGTAATGGTTAGGCATGAACTAGGCGTAAAATAGGAAGGTGGTCATACACCCATAGCTAAAAATACAAAGTACCAATAAGGGATGGTCAGTAATTGAAATCATTTGAACAAACTGAATATGTTTATAAGTAAAGATAATTATCTTTTGAAAGTTTACCTGTATCAAGATCATCGCACTGCATATATCTTTTCTTGAACCTAATGCTACATCACATAAATATCGATATAGGTGAGCTTGAACACCACTTCCCCAATTTAACTGCCCACACTTACAAAGATCCTCAAGTTGGTGCAGAAATTGAAATGAAATAAACTTGTTCACTTTATCAGAGAATTGTAATCCACCAACAGTAACATGATAATGCATTGTGGTTGCTAGTCGATATCATCATCTGTGGCATCATCTACAAGTGGTGTCTCTAAACGTGCTTCTATTGCACGTGCCATAAGCTTAGTGCCTTCAATATCACCAGGTTTGTGGTCGAAAACCAACCTCTTAGATAGACAAATACCTCTCCACCTTGCACACTATTTGTAGTAAGGCCTCCAAAAGTTTTGATAGGGAATTGCATACGCAATAGAAGCTTCCGTTATGCAAGCTATACATTATGTCACAGTAATATAGAGTGGGGGAATAGAGTTAATCTTACAAGGATTGCTTGGTTAAAATTGATGGTTTAAGTTCTAACAAAATCAAATAGTTGGTTAGTTGTCATGGAAAATTAAAAATAAATAATCTAAGGATTATATAATCAATAAATATTCAAGGAATGATGCACAGCAATCACACACACAAGATGATTAAGAACTAAAAATATGAACTTGAGTTAAGGAATCCCCAATGTACTAATGTCAAGACGCCATAACGTCAATGCTGCAAACAGGGGTACAGTAATTGGTACTAAGCATAATGCTGCAGCAAAGGCTTAAGCTATAGTAAAAATGAAATTGAGATAGAAACGACCTCACCTTTCTTCAGTTTGTTGATCCTTTTTTCCTATTTCTCACTAAGTCTGTTGCTACCTGTCGGAGTTGCTTATACTAAGGAACCACAAATAAAATTAAGGTCATCATACAATTTATAAGTTGAATACGGACGTTCCTATATCCAAGTGATATCCCTTGATATTAAACCTTATCTCAGATAAACCAAACCCATTTCTACTCAAGTTTTTCACTTCTTTTACTACCTTTTCGAGTTCAAGAAGCTTAAACAAATACACTATTCATGGCAAAAAAAACAATGAAATGTAACAATAGATATCTCCTTGAGTTAACGCATTTATAAAGAGCAAACCTTGCTCAAATTCATTCAGGATGAACATTTAATACATTGGTTCATTAAATCCTAACTTCAAAGAAGTAAGTTCTCTTAGATATAATGAAATACAAAATGTGAAAGCTTAGCATCTTAAAGTGCATTTCAAAATAATCACTAAGAGAAGGAGAAACAAAACCTAAAGAGGTTGATGAAGTCCAACGGTGAAGTCTTCCTTGGAGTCTTCTTCTTCTTTTTCTTCTTCTAAACTTTCCTCTTTTTGCTCTCTTTCTCTCTCCTCTTTTCTCCCATTTTCTCTTCTCCTACTTGCTAGAATCCACTGAATGTCTTCTGCCTGCTTTTTTCTCTCCTTTTTGTCTCCTGAAGCTTCCTTTGGAAGCTTGCCAAAAAGGTGTCATAGACTCACTTGTTTTTTTTGCTTTTTAACTTTTTGCATTTCTTTTTGGCTTCAGACTTGACTTTCTCTCTTTCCAATGATGATTTTCTTTATTTCTTGACTTTTTCTTCAAATATTGTATTCTCCTCTACTTCTTAGACTATTGCTGCAGCATCGCCTTTTTAACCCATTGAACTCCTTTGTTGCAGTGTTAGACAAGTTTTCACTACTTCATCAAGTAACTTTCCAATTTATTTGCAAAATCCTTTCTTCCTACAGAATAGGGCATTTTACCTTAGTAATAGTACATGAATTCTATAATTTCACACTATTGCATAGATAAAGRCACTTGATTGAATTTAATCAATGGTCATGCTAAAATAGTACAAAGTAGTACTTTATCATCTTAAAAAATGGTGAAAATATGCACATAATTATTAGTAAAATCAATGGATTTTCATCCCCATCAACACCCATAAATCTAAACATTGCTAGTCCTCAAGGAATAGTGAAAGAAAAAGGGAAAACACAATCATCTACCTTGAATAATGCATCAAAAAGTCAACATTAGATTCATTACTATCACAAAAATTGGATAAGTGTTTTGGTCACRTTAAGCAAGCGTGTGGTAATGAACCATGACCAACTATATGTCAAGAGTACAATTTATCCCAATTCTATATAAAAGAATAATGTGATTTCAACATATGCTCAACAAACCTCTTTCCACACACATATAGAATTCTCCAAAATTAGAAATAAAAAGGAATCGGTTGAAATCATGCAGGTAACAGGGGTTAAAAGTATTGTTGCAGCCATAATGCTACAAGCATTGTAAGTTCTCTTTTTTTTTTTTTTTTTAAATGTGCACAAACACTTCTCTATAATGTCACAAGAACTGTTTATTGTGAAAACTGACATTTTGTGATGAAGGTTCCCGATTACTAGGTCCAAGTCACAAAAATGAGAMTTGTTATGCACYRTCGTACCTAATATCGCTTGTTGATGTAAAAATTACACATGGTAACATGCATAACTCTGGTTACTAGACAATTCAAGACATTAAATAGTTATTATAGTGCAAATATAAATCAGTGAATCAAACCAATAGACAACCCCCAAACTTGTTCGTAATTTTATTTTCAAAAAATTCCATTCTATTTCCAAGACTAATAAGGGATTTTTGCAATATAGTTTCAAAAGAATTTATAAATGCAATTGAAATCTCACTTATGTCCTTAAAAGAGTGGAATATACAAGTATTGATCAACAATAATTAAGTGATGGCCATATATAGCACTAGAAATCTTGAGGGATTACTCATACTCAGCAACATTTGGATTAAGGAGAGGAATTCATCAACTAATAGCAATTATATCCTCAGGAGGTAGGAAAATATCAAAAATAAGTTAATGGTGTAGCGTGGCTACGACAATGCAGTTGCATCAGCCTGCGCAACATTGAACAAAATATTTGTGAAACAAGAAACAAAGCCACACAGGATAACTAACAARAAGAGTAAAACATCAAAAACTAGAATTAAAAAAATAATAAAATCTATTCAAGAAGTCAATGGCCATAGCTATTTAACCAAAATAGATTCCTAATACAGATTAGCAAGTTATTAAACCACAAGCCAAATGGCCCCAAAAATAGATAAGTTAATTTTGTAAGAGAAATATAATTCAATCTAATGATTGTTGTCTAAAATAATTTAAGTCAAACAATCCTCAAAAGTTAAATTGAACTACTCACTAAAAAGTATTAAAAATAGGAATTGTTCAACCGATCCAAACTAAAGGCATGCCTCCTAAAGCAAAATAATAATRCAAAAAAACTAAAATTAAATTTTCCAAAAGCAATAATTATTAAAAGTTGAACTATACTCCCCTAGTGAGTGTCCTCACTGTCATCTTCTCCATGGGGTCTTCTGCATGAGTTTGTTCCTTCTGCTCCCTCTCTTCTTCTTCAATGGAAGGCCAAGGGGGTTTATAAACTCTCTCTAATAACCCAAGTGATTCAAATTCTTTCCTTTGTTTGAAATGAGATCTCTTGACTTTCATCATTTCGGCTAATTGTGCATATTCATTATTAAGCTCAAGAAAATTAGGCAACTTCAAGTCTGCAATTTTACTCATTGCTACAGAATTAATGCTGCAATATTGTTGGAAATTTCTAGCCACTAAATGATCAACCACATCAGTGGACGAGTACTCTTCAACCTCATTAGGGGTACTTCATAGCATTGAGGACGTCAAATGTCACCTTTTCATCATGTATTCTCATGGTCAACTCTCTTCTTTGTACATAGATCAAGGCTCTCCTGGTTGCTAAAAATGGTCTCTCAAGAATAATGGMAACTTCCTTATCCTCCTCATAGTCAAGTATGATAAAGTTAATAGGTAAGATGAACTTATCAACTTTCACAAAGATGTCCTCAATCTTTCCTCAAGATAAACAAAAAGATATGTTAGCTAGCTGAAGAGTGACTGTGGTCGATCTGGCTTCTCCCACTCCAAGCTTTCTGAACACTGACATYGGCATCAAATTAATGCTAGCACTAAGGTCACATAAAACTCTCCCARTATAACTGCTTCCAAATCGTACACGGGATGAGGAAGCTATCAGGATCTTTTAACTTTCGAGGTAATATGTTGTGCAATATAGAACTACACTCCTTAGTCAAAGCRACAGTCTTGTACTCGCCTAATCTCCTCTTCTTGGTTAAGATGTCCTTCATGAACTTCATGTAATTCCTCTACAAGGAGAATATTAATGTGAAGCTTCATCAAGACATCTAGAAACTTGTTCAACTATTTATCTTCTTGCTTTTTTTTGAAATCATTGGGTAAATGACAACTTTTGGTGGACTGGTCKCAATTCTGCCCTTTCTGGTTGTAATGCTATAGCATCAAAYTTTCCTACATTAATTGGTGATAATGGAYCATTAAATTCGATTTTCCTTAGACCAATGTCAATTACAATTTCGGCCTCTTTTTTAGTTTCTAATGCTTCTCCTTCAATTTGAAATTTCTTCTTATGATTGAGTTCATCCAACTCTTTACAACTCTTCAAAGTGATAGCCTTGCAATGTTCCTTACCATCTCTCTTGGAGATTTCTATATCACTAGGAAGGGTACCATTAGGGCTACTATTCAAAGCATTAGCAAGCTGTCCCATTTGGTTCTCCAAGTTCCTAAGTGAAATAGTGTGGCACTGAATGACTGAATCTTGTATCTGAATATCTATTTCATTCTTGACCATAAATTCCTTGAGAAGTATTTCAAGAAAGCTGTTCTGATCAATAGGTTGCCCTGTCTTTTGCTAATTTTGTTGCTGAAATCCAAGTGATTCAGAAGGTTTAAACTATTGCTCRTGTGCTTGGTTTCTTCCTTGGCCACCCCATGAAAAGTTGGGGTGGTTTCTCCATCCCAAATTGTATGTGTTGGAATAGGGGTTGTTGTTGTTATTAAACCCTTCTCCTACATAGCGTACGGACTCTATATTAGGACAACTCTCAAAAGAGTGTCCTTCTYACAATATACYAAAGGAGGCGACAAAGGTGATGCCATAAAAGTGTGTTTCCCTAAAGAAGGTATTTGTCCCATTAAAAAAACTTGATTGCACTTGCATAGACTTCAACATATTAGAGATGGATGTTACTTTAGCTGCAAGAGAAGATATTGCATCAAGCTCGTGAATCCTTACCACTTTCCTTGCTCCTGTAGGCACTATAG
>MEJB01000004.1:5444461-5468102 GCA_001752375.1 Rhazya stricta | reverse complement strand
ATGAAATAAAGAATGGGGAGGTAAAGTGTTTAGCCAATCTCTAGCTCGATCTCTCAATGAATATGGAAAAAGTTTGACTCTAAGAGCTTCCTTACTGACCCCTTGCAACTGGAAAACATCAGTCACTTCTAAGAATGAATGGATATGCTAATGAGGATCCTCTGTAGCCATACTACTAAACTGCCCCACTATTTGAAGCATCTAAAACATAACTGGCTTCAACTCAAAATGTTGAGCCTGAATAAGAGCCTCAAAATGCCTGGCTAAAAATCATCTAACATAGGTACTTGTATAATCCCTTATAGATTTATTCCTATCATCAACTATAGCTCCAGCATTTCTTTCTATATTCAATTTGGCCGCCATTGCTGCAACATTATGCTTAGCAGCCATTGCTGCAGCATTTCCTGCAGCATTAAGTTTGGCAACTACTGCTGCGGCATTCCCTGCAACATTGAATTCTGCACCGGTACCAAGCAAATTTTCTTGTTCTCTTCCAAACATTTCTTTTCTTTTACTAGCACTTTCACATTATCATTTTCTCCTAGAACGAAAAGTTTTTTTCAGTGCAGGATCAAAATGATATGTGTGGTCCTCTTTGGACATTCATGGGCAAAATTAACTGTCGAGAACAAGAGCAAAGAATAAGAATATAGGATAGGAATAAGAATAATAAAAATAATATAAATTCAAATATCACTCGAACACATAACAATCCTCGGTAACGATGCCAAAAAAACTTGATAGACAGAATCGRGAACGAAATAAAGCTTCACTCATGCAAGTATACATAATCCACAAGTAATATAGAGTYAGTATTGTCCTACAAGGATTGTTGGTTCAAGAGTGATGGTTTAAATTCCTAACAAAATCAAATAGTTGTTGGTTGTCATGAAAATAAAGTAAAATTATCTAAAATTATCTTTCACAAAGATTCGGGAATAGATCATAGCAATTGCACCCACACAAGATGATTAAGAGCTTAAAAGTGAATTTGAGTTAAGAATTCCCAATGTACTAATGTCCAAGACGTCATAATGTCAGTGCTGCAGACAAGCTGCATCAATGGCTATTGAGCATAATGCTGCAGCAAAGGCTTAGCTATGGTAAAAATGCAAATCTAGACAGAAAATGACCTCACCTTTTCAGTTTGTTAGTTCTTGTTCCTAATTCACTAAGTTGTTCTACCTGTCGGAGTTACTTAGCTTAAGGAACACAAATAAAGTTCAAATCTCATATGAGAAGGAGAAATAAAGTCTAAAGAGGGTGATGAAGTCCAACAGTGAAGTCTTCCTTGAAATCTTTTTCTTCTTCTTCTTCTAAACTTCCCTCTTTTTGCTCTCTTTCTCTCCTCTTTTTTCTCTCTTTTTCTCTTCTCGGACTTGCTACAATCCGCTGAATGTCTTCTGCCCCCTCTTTCCTCTCCTTTTTGTCTCCTYAATCTTCCTTTGGAAGCTTGATAAAATGGTGTTATAGACCCATTTGTTCTTTTTGTTTTTTAACTTTTTGCTTCTCTTTTTAGCTTTAGACTTGACTTTCTCTCTTTCCAAGATGATTCCCTTTGTTTCTTGACTTTCTTTCTTCAAATATTATATTCTCCTCTGCTTCTTAGACTATTGTACAGTATCGCCTTTTTAACCCATTGAACTRCTTTGTTGCAGTATCGAACAAGTTTTCACTACTTCATCAAGTAACTTTCCTACTTATTTATAGAATCCTTTATTCCTATAAAAGAGGGCATTTTACCATAGTAATAACACATGAATTCTATAATTTCACACTATTGCATAAATAAAGTCACTTGATTGAATTTAAGCAATGTTTACAATAAAATAGTACAAAGTAGTACTTTATCATCTTCAAAATGGTGAAAATATGCACATAATTACTAGTAAAATCAATGGATTTTCACTCACATCAYCCTTCCGTGATCAGGTCACCACCAACCCTCAAACCCATCAACACAGCAATGTCATGCAGTGTCACTATGGCCTCCTCAATAGGTAGATGAAATGTGTGCATCTCCGGCCTCCATCACTCAACCATAGCAGTGATAAAGGCGTGATCAATGCTTGTATTCCCTATTCTACAAACTCCCTGAAAGCCGGCTGCATCTATYGCTCTCTYACTTTGAGATCAGATACATCATAAGCTCACCAGAATCTACCTARATGAGTCCAATAATGTAATCCTTTAGACACAAATAGCTCGTCACCAGCCATATAAGGTTAGAACTATGTTGTTCTTGTCTAAACAACAATGACGCATCTAATGGGCCTGCATGAATATCTAAAGGAAGTTGTTCCATCTATTAACAAATTTGTAAATATCATATTTAATATCTCGTTGCAAAATCATAAGTATGAAAATAATAACTAAATGACTATTAACAAACAACTCTCTATATTCTCTAATTTTATTTACAAATGATAATCTTTAACTTCACTATTTCGTGCCTGAAGAATTAAGCGCCAAGGTACGTCAAAATCTCAACAAGTATATTTTTGTTTATTTCTAGAGTATGATTTCAAACATATATATCGACATATTCTTACAGAAAATGACTAGAGAATGCAAGAAACAATTTTACACACATGCTACAGCGTACTTTTGGCATCGCTATCATGGAATAGTGCTATCATAGATTTTGGGGACAAATTTGCATCTTCTGTGTGGGTATTTTAGGTAATATTAGCCTAATTAATTTTTTTTAAAAAAAGCTAGAAATTGAACTGCATGATGTTGCTTCTAGCTTTCTTTATATGAAATTTCAAATGCTTCCATCATATTATCCATTGGAAAAAATGTTTCATACCTGTATACAAAATAGGCAAAGAGTCTCCTAAAAGAAAGAGAAATAATTTAAAATGGATTTTAGTTCAATTCCTTCATACATCCTATGTTAAAACATATGTAAAGCAGCAAGCATCATAGGTGCAAAATTACATACAAAACATGGATCAAAACTGATTTTTAGCTTATGTACCAATGTGTACTGAATAGCATCCAACAACATGTGCAAAAAAAGGCAAACATAAGCTAAATGATGAATCTACAAAAATCCATAGCAACGTCCACCATGATAATACTCGAAGTCTACAAGGAAGAACCCAACATCTTCAAATACACCTATCCAATATTAATCCTATTGAAAATGAAGGACTGAAGTAGGAAAGAAGATAAAATTATAACTTATCACTAATTCTTCTTTAATTTCATATTGTTCAATTAAGATGGAATTAGCTACTTAAGTGAACCCAAGAAAACTAATTCTCAACCTACGCAATATCGAAAAATGCTTCYAGTAGTCTCACAAGCAACCTTCAGCTAATCTTTTTCAGATTTTAAAACAATTATACCAGCAGTTCAAAACCAAATAGATTAAGCTGTTTGTGGAAGCAAGTGTATTAAGTTGTTCAAGTTTGAACAATGATGACCTCAATATCACCATCAAAATGAGGCAATCTATTTAAAACTATTCCAATTTAAGGTGTAAAGTCATTTCTGAGACTTGACAAAATAATTTGCAAAGCCTAAAGATAAACACMAGCATCTTGAGAAAACTATATTCATGATTGAAAACAGACTAACCAGGTAAACAAGCTATCTGAATGGACAACAATCCTGATTCATTAATAAACAACTAAGGTAATTTTATTCTATACTCCTCCAGAACCTAGAAGCTTTGCAGGAACAACGAATTAGTTGACACTTCAAAGCAARACCAAGATGCCGACAACAATAAAAAACACATGGCTCAACTTGAGCTGATCTATGGATTTTTTCTAYAGGATCCAATGATTTTCATCTAGGAATTTGCAAGGTGAAGCCAATACTTAGATAATCAGTCATGTAGATCGTATTCTTTCTTTGTTTTCTTAATCAAATTGTGTTACAATACCATCAGCCGAAATAACCAGCTTTACATATTCATGACCAAGACACAAAAAATTAGGGAAAATAAAAGAGAAGAGATATTCTTAAAGGATAATAGATAACAAGAAAATTCACAAGTTTATAATCCCAATACCAAATTTAAATTCCCTTCTCAGAACAGGCTCTGTAATTTTACTAAGCAATTCTTGTTGTTTAAGCCATAATTTAAATTTTACTAAGCTAAAAATTTTTGAATTAAACATGTAAAATTGTCATCCAAAATACAACATGCCAACAAATTATGAATTCAACTAGAGCCACAATTCCGAAGCATTTATGGAGCCAAATTTGCAACGAATTCATTATCAAAAAATGATTAGCAAAATCAATGAAGAAAATGGAGCCAAATGCCTTAGCAAACACAAACAAATTAACGAAACTTTTTTACTGCTAATCAGATTGAATGGCTAGTAGATTGAAATGCTAAAAAGATACGAACCTGAATTTGTTTCAACATGATTTAGGATGAGTGATTGATGCGGCGAGTCGCCAACGGCAGATGAGTGGCGACGGACAAGCTACTGAGTGCGAATGGAGTGTTATATAGCGTGGCGAGGAACGGTATTCACAAATTTGGAGGCAGTTGAACGAGCAAGTTACAGAGATGGAAGTCTAGAAATTAGTTATTTCACTGCTGTAAATCGGAGGGAAGATCCAACATGTTTCTTTTTTTTTTTTTTTTTTTTTTTATGTTCACTATGGTTGCATTTTCGTAATGCCATGGTAGCCAAAAAAAACTTGCATTGTTTTAATACTTTGGGTAATTATCTCAAAATTGGAGCAAGGACCGAACATATTTCTGAAATGCYTTGATTTAGCTACTAACACATTCATCAAATGCGTCGAGTCCATTATTGCCACATTTTCAACATTTTCGTCCATTATGGGTGTCCTTTCTGAAAGGAAGCCCATTCAAAGAAAAAACCCGAACTTTTAACCTATGATAGTGTTTAGGATTGAGTAGGTCAAAACTTAATTTATTTGCTTTGTGATTATGATTTGCACATTCCCTATTTGAAACTTCTTTTGTGTTTCTTCTTACCTAGTATGGAGATGAAGGGATTCAGTGTCTGATCCAAAATTCATCATACTTCTTGTCGACATTAGCTCTGACTCTGGATATCATTAGAGCCACTATCGCCACTGTATTTATTGTGTAGCATTGGATATTTCATTTACAGCCCAAATTTTTTTAAAAAAAAAGAGCTTGCTTCTCTTATAATCTTTTTCTCAATCCCACCGGAGGGCGGATTTAAGGGGGGGCTGAGCTAGGTTGTAGTCCATGTCATCCTTAGCACAAACCCCCTATATATTATATAACGTCTAACTTGTTTTATTTTCTTAGACTTTAATGTCTAAAATTTTGGATCTTTATTTTGTTGGGCTGAAATTAGGGAGCCTCAATCATGATTCTTTATGTTTTTGGGTTCAGGCTTAGAGTCTCAACTCAAGTACTTTTTTGCCTCAATTCTTTCTAGGACTTCCAATTGGGTTAAGTGAGTTGGGGTTAGCCTTGCCTAAGTTCAACCAGAAGGATTTTACTCCCACTCAAGTGTGAGTGTGAGCTGAGTTCGGGCTCAAGCCGAATAAGGAATTGTTTTTGAGAAACTTAAAAGAAAACCTTTTTATTCGATCAAATGGCATGAAAATTATAATTAATCATTCAAACCATAGCCATCCAAATGGCTGGCTTGGATTTACAGAATGAAAAGTTAGTATTTACTTTTTTTAATTATATATTACAAATTTCAAATTTTCAGTACATGAAAATAATAATAAAATATATTTTTATATATATGGCTCGGGCTTAATGGGCTTGAACATACTTAGGTCCAAGCTTAGCTAAAATTAAATTCYCGTTCATAATTTCAATCCAAGTCCGGCTCAACCTAAACTCAAACAAAGCTCAACTAGAATAAAACCAGATTGACTGGCCGGATTCAGGCCGATCCAAACCAATTGACACTTTATCTCTTTCCTATTCAAGCAGGCAGTTCAAGACTTCATCAGAATCAGCATAGACGCATAGAGGAAGCCACAGTGCCACGCGACTCTAATCTTCTGATCTTCWCCTCTACCCTAATATTATAGCTACACAAAGATATTATGATTCAAATTTGGCTTAAGCTCCTCTAACGAATACAAAGATCTTTCTCTCTTTTTTTTTTTTTTTTTTTCACAATCATATGCTTTTACTTTGTCTAAGATGGTTATTTTGATTCTTTTACATTTAAAAGGCGATTAAATAAAATACTCATGTCCTTTTTATTTCCAAGACTCTATCTGAACATATACAATTTGATTTTTTTTATCTTCATAACTTTATGTGCATAGTGGTTTGGGAATAATTAGAAATTATTGTCATTAAATTAAATTTATATAATMTTGAGTATTGACGRATCACTATAAAATATGAATTATTTATTTTGCATATGACTTCTTAGTTCCTATATGATCCTGGATGATTCTTTATGGAAAACCATATTCTTAATTAGGCTTTCTTTTTGGTTTGATTCTTGAATGTTCTTTATTGTTTTATTCTTTAAAAAACAAATTCTTAGATTTACTTAGAATTTATTGATTGATTATTGATAAATTGTTATTTTTCTTTGTGACACTTAGAATTTACAAATGAAACGGAAATCATCGCAAAAGAAAAGTAGGAATTTGTATTCTTTTTTTTTTTTTCAAAAGCAAATCAACTTAATCAAAATATCAATGCTGGTGATGGATTTGAAAGTCAATCTGCAATTCCTATAGTGCAAGAGTCCTCCAACTCGTGGAGAGCAAAGGTTTCCAATCCCTTCAAAGAAGAATCCTCCAATTACTAATGAGAAAAGTTCACCAATTCTTTCTCCTAGAATTGGACATCATTCATCTTCTACTACTTATCAACCGAGAAAAGAAAAGAAAAGTGCCACTTATTTTTTGTATATATAAATTTTTTAAGCAAGTGGGCCGACCTCACTTTCTAACTTCTTTCTTTTCTAAAATTCCTTTAATGAGCTTATAGAACCTAGGCCCATTAGTCTAGGCCTAAAGCGCTTTATCCAACTTTTGAGGCAATAGTCCCGTATTATATTGGAACATTATAGGATGTAAGTATTACCAAAGTGGTCCTCATCAGCTCATTSAAGCATCTAAAAATARGTACAAGGGTAAATTCCTTAGTAATTCTTTATTTATTTTCGTTTAGTAATTTTTCTAATTCTAGAATTATTTTTTTCTTGTTAAGCACTTGTAAAGAATCCAAGTACAAAAGGAAAATCTCAAGCTCGTTGGTTTATTGTTTCTATTGCTTTCCTTTCCAAAATGATGTCAATCTTTCCAATAGTTCAACATTTTTTAATGTTGGATATAACAAATGATAAAGAGTTAATGATGGATCAAAAATATGTATTTCTTACTCACAGTGGTTATCAAATCATAAAATGTGTAAGGATAAAAGGAAAAGATTTGATGAAAACTTCTCAACACATTGATAAGGTAACYAATACTARGTCTAGATAAGAAGTTGAGAGACAGTCTTTATGAGTAATAAAGACTTCATTTTGTTGTGTTTGATGGTTAACACTTCAAGGTTATGCTTGTAAAGTCGATTACTACTTCACTTTGTTTGTTAAACCTAATTTRCTTAACCATACACCCGATGACAATGACTATAAAATAATACCAAATAGAGAACACAAAATTAACATGCTTCAGGTTAAAATTCCTACATCCATGGAACCATGTCCAAACATTAAATCAAATTCATTAAACAATCAAAATACGTAAGGTCTTAAACATAAATCATTCAAATACCGTAAAACTCTCATCAATTTGAATCTTGTATCCTTTGTGAGTTTRTGGGAATTTCTTCCATGTTGATACTTGATCCTCGACCAAGTCTTCACGTTGAAACTTTTTTCAACAATCCTATTGATATTCTCCTGAGCAGTGTGTACACTGTGATTGAGCAAATAACCAACTTGGAAATAGATCCAAGCATGATTAAAGTGGTATGAATAGTTGAGCCAATCTCTCTCTTAGCTCACACAAAAGAACAATAACAATCCCAATGAGTGGCATGAGTTCTCCAATTTCTTTCTTCGATATTATTATGTACATATAGAGTAAAATAGGGTTACCCAAGTAGAGTTGGAYTAGGTTTCCTTAATTAATTCCAAGACTAGCTAGATGATAGATAAAATCGCATARGTAATAAATTTTCATTCATGCAAGTATACATGATCTACAAGTAATATAGAGTGAATAAGAGTATCGTTCCACAAGGACTTTTGATTCAAAAGTGATGGTTAAATTTCTAATAAAATTAATAATTGTTGATGGTTGTCACGAAAACAAAGTAAAATAATCTAATATTATCTAATCAAAAGGATTCGAAAATAAATCACAYCAATCACACACACGAGATGATTAAGAACTTAAAAGTGAGTTAGAGTTAAGAATCCCTAATGTACTAATGTCCAAAAAGTCAAAACATCAATGTTGTGGAAAGGCTGCAGCAATGGCTGCCGAGCATAATGCTGCAACAAAGGCTTAGCTACAATAGAAACATTAATCAAGATAGAAAATGATCTCACCCTTTCAATTTCTTAGTCCTTATTCCTATTACACTAGATTGTTCTACATATTGGAGTTACTTAGCTTAAGGAACACTAATAAAAGTTCAAGTCTCATATGATTTTATAGGTTGAACATAGATGTCTCCAATATGCAATGGTATTTGCTAAGATATTAAACATTATCTCAAGATATCCAAACCCACATCTATTCAAGTTTTTCACTTCTTTTACTACTTTTAGGGTTCAAAAAGCTCACACAAATACTATTTATGGTCACAAAACAGTGAATGTAAATAATAGATATCCTTTAGTAAAGCATTCATTAAGAGCAAACCTTGTTCAAATCATTCAAACAAACATTGAGTACATTAGTTCATCAAAGCTCTAACTTCTAAGAAGTTAGTTCATGCTCTTAGATGTAAGAAAATACATAATTTGAAAGCTTATCATCTCAAAATGCATCTCAAATTAATCACTAAGAGAAGGAGAAACAAAGCCTAAAGAGATTGATGAAGCCTAATGGTGAAGTACTCTTTGAGTTCTTCTTCTTCTAAGCTTTCCTCTTTTTACTCCATTTCTCTCTRGTCTTTTTTAGCCTTTTCTCCTCTGTGCGTCGTTCTATAATTTTCACTTAATGGATCTGTCATTCTCTTTCTCTCCTTTTTGTTTACTGAAGCTTCCTTTGAGAGCTTGACAAAAATGTGCCATAGAAAGGCGTGGGCCTTCTTCCTACTCCACTCAATACCTACTTGTTCTTTTTTACTTTCTAACTTTTGTGGTTTTTCTTTTTGGGTTTTAGACTTGACTTGTTGTCTTTCTAATGATGACTCTTCTTTTTTTCCCCCCTTGACTTTCTTTCTTCAGATGTTATATGCTCTTCTGCTAATTTTGCTATTGCTACAGCATCGCATTCCTACACCATTGCACTTCATTGTTGCAGCATCGTACAAGTCTTCACTTCTTCATCAAGTAATTTTCTATTTCATTTATAGAATCTTTTTTCCTATACATTAAAGTATTTTACCTTAGTAATAGCACATGAATTCAATAATTTCACAATACTGTATAAATAAAGTTACTTGATTGAATCTAAGCAATGTTCAAGGAAAAATAATACAAATTAGTACTTCATCATATTAAAAACGGTGAAAATATGCACATAATTACTAGTAAAATCAATGAATTTTCACCCATATCACTATACTCTATCTTATAATACAGAAGAAAGACTAGGAATCCCTATTATCTAAATCCTAAATAATCTGATTATATTAAAGATAATTTATAACACTCAATTAATCTTTACAAGTCAAAATCTGTAAAATAGGATAAAAGTTGACWTGCAATAGTGACTTGCTTGACTGTCTACACAATCTCTTCAATTGTGTGCACACTAGACATATCAAAGTAAGAATATATTTAGGAGCCTGATCTTATAGTGCTTTTAGAGGTCACGATGAATCTTCATCTTTACCTAYCCGTGAAAATTTTCTTAAGATGGTAAAGTTTGCAGCGGAATCAAATTTAGAAATTAATAAAGTTGTYCTCGAAAATGCACCACAAAATGCCCAATATATTGCTCCAAGTAACCAAAAGAGATGTTAAGAGGCCAATGATATGATTGTGCAAGTAATATGCAAAAGACTTGGAATAGACTTCAAGTATTATTTCTTCAAGGTTGTCCATATGGATATTATGTGCACTGTTTTGTCCATAGATTACAGTTGAGACAGTAGTTCTTGCACCTAAAGCATGTTGATGTGTTCTGTCCAAGTTCTTTCTCATTTAGATACTATTATCAATACTATTCCCACATATTTTCCTAAGCGTTGTGAACAAATTGCCAGTTTCTCAAGAGAAAAGAAGTTAGCATGTCTTAGCTATTGGGAACACGAGTCATGAAGTGGGGTCAATCCAAATAGGTAATTTGCAAGCATTTGGGAGCTACTCATTGGGAGCTCTCCTATGAATCTAAAAGATTTAATCGACATGTACAATGCAATTGTGCAAGGCATTTTGCTACTATCCTCTAGTGGTTTATTTTCCAAAAGGAATATCCCAATCTAAAGTAATAATGCTTACAAACAATTGAAATACCTTAAAAAGTTTAGCTTTCCATTTGTTAAATAAGGATCAGAGGAGAGAATTACTGATATTCTTTGTCAAGCGCTTCAAATGAAATCTCTAGATATCTTGACTGRTGTGAAATTTGTTTATATAACAAGATAACTTCTTCAAAAAAATTGAGAGATGATGGCTAGGATGAATTCTTTCATAAAGGATTTTGCTCCAAAAATGATGGTGAAATACCTGATATAGATTGTTTGTATAGTCCTTGTCATTATGGTGATCAAATTATTGTGGAACATCATTATCACTTTGATGTTTTAATGAAGCGATTGATTTCATAATCGTGGAGTTGAATACAAGATTCAATGATAAATCAATTGAGTTTTTTTTTTTTRCCTCTCAATGCAGCTTTGGATCCTAGAAATTCGTTTGAATAATTTAATTGTCATCATATTTGCAAGCTTGTTGCAAAATTCTATCTTGAAAATTTTCACATAAAAATGGTTGTGCTTTTGAATCTGAGTAGTAGTTTTATGAGCTAAGACATGAAGAGTAATCCTCGATTTCAGCTGTATTATGTAATTTTTGACTGAGATTGGAAGGTTGGAGACATAATATGATGATTAAGTTGATTCGTCTTATATTGACTTTACCTGTTTCTACTCTAACTATTGAGAAAGCCTTTTCAACCATGAAAGATATGAAGACATAATTTCATAATAAGATGGAYGGTGACTTTCTTGCTGATTGTTTGATACTAAATATCGAAAGAAAACTTGTAGAGAAAATAGATCTAGATTCTCGKGTAGATGAATTGACATTTTAAAATCTCATCGAGAAAAGCTTCAAATTAAATAAAAAAAACTTTTGCTATCTATGAATTTTACTTTTTGAGGCTTTGAGGCATTATTTCTCTATTGATGTCAATGTGATATCCTTTGGGTTTTTGTTTAGGAAATGGATTAGGACATCAACATAGAGAAATAAAATTTTTATACTTTTATTTATAAATTTGTTCCTCTTGCAAATCTTCTCTCTGTTTCCTTTGGGCTTTCAATTTATGAGTTTGCGAATCTTTCTTCTCTTTCATTTTCATAGAGTTCTATGGAGGAAAACTATATATAAGAAAGGGAATAAAATTAAGGAGATTCTCTGTTCAAAGAGAGAAGCAAGGACTTCTATAGCAAATTATCATCACTTCAGAGAGRTTGATTGTTTTTCCTATGGAGGAAATTAGCAATACTTCTGCGTCAACCAAAGAATTTCAATGTCTTCAAATTTGTAGACAAATTGCCCCCACTCAAGCCCTTCTCTTAATAGTGAAGAACATCAAAGTAAGGTGCTTTGATACGTCAAATGAAGGAAAAAGGTACTAACTCCACAATAAAGGAAGGGCATTATAGCCATTCCTTTATAAATAATCAATTTATAAATTTTTTTTGAAGAACAGTCATCAAACTCTTAAGCTGCTCTTGTTGTTCAGCAGACAAGAACAACTCTTGTGGAGGAAAAAAGCTGCTTATCTAAAAGTATTTTTCTTAAGCAACTTAAAAATAAGCTCAAATTAAGGAGAACAGGGCCCTAATATGTAATTAGCACTCAATTCTCAAAATCAAAAGAATAGGTATTCCAATAATTAGGGGATTATAACACTCAAATTGTTAAACATAATCCAAAAAATATAAAAGATATCTTAGTGTCCTTTTTATATTTTGATACATTTTATATCTCTATAATTTTTTTATTTGTATTATCTCTAGAACATCCATCAAACCTGCTAAATTTGTTGATTGTGAATTCATATGTTATGAAACATGGCAATGTTAATGATTTGGGCTAAACAGATCAACTTTCCATAGTTTAAAAAAAAAATTGACATTCTTTTCATATTTTTACTTTTCTACGAAATATATACAACTATGTTTATACTCGACAAAATTCAATGCAATATATATATATATATGCCAAATACTGATATGAATTCTTGAGCATGTTTAAAAATTAGAATATTATGAACTTTTAATGCATAAGTTCAGATAATTGAAATYTATTATAAAATGTGGATAGCTTTCTTTATCTTTTAAGAGATTATGAATTGATTGATTTGACCCATAAAAAAATAGGAATTTGATCCCTCGGTTTTAGTTCGACTGCGATGATATATGTAAAGTTTGCTAAGGAGGTACACTCCCACGTAAAGCGGTCAGATGGGACAATTCACAAGTCCGCAGGCTCCACCATCAATCCACCTTTAGGCTGACTTAGGTGGGCCGGTCCGTTGGGTTTGTTGTTTGGGAAATTCCAATCCAACCTAAGATGGGTTATGGGTTATGGGTTAAGTGGGTTAACCCACCAAAAAGTAAAATAAATAATAAAAATCATAAAATCTAAAAACAAAATCCTAATAGAACATTTAAGTGATTGTCATAATAATTGACAATATTCCATGCTAATTAATAACGTATATGAAAATAGCAGTCATAAAAAAATTCATCAATAAGTAATGAAGTCTATTAGACTAAAATGGTACAATATTCTTTAAAATTTATCAATAAGCGAAAAGAAATGGAAGCCAGAGAGCTTGAAGAAAGACAGCAGTCGAAGAGCTTGAGAGGAGGTGCATGCAATGTGTGTGCGTGTGTTGACAAATTTGGAATCTTAGGTTCTACTGAGTACAAATTAGGAATTATGTTTCAATTGAAGAATTATTTGGTTTTGTAATTTGTTTTTTTTTTCCAATATGGTGAGCTGCCCCGCAACCCCACCCACCTCAACCCGCAGACTAATTGGATCGTCCCGTGGAGGCCCAACTTCTTTTATACACTCTTTTTTTTAAGGGGGATTCAATCAATTTTGACGATTCTACTTTCACATTAATTTTTATCTATTTATTTTAAAATTTGGATCAATGTGCATTCCACATTGGGTCTGCCCGTTAGGCAGCGACTCAAATATGGTTCTTAGAAGTGATCCATGTTCAGGCCAAAATCAAACCGTGGTTGCTGGAAAACTTTTAGGTTGTGAGAATGTATTGACCTTTCAATATTCGGATAATGATCTTTCAGTTTCTTGCAATTATGTGTGATTTTCTTAAGAATATTTGAGTATTGGAAGGTCATACCTGTTRTATTCTCAAGCTATAAACAAAACCTCAAAGAAAACTGGGAGTTCAAGCTTATCATTCAATATAGAGATACTACGGCTTTATACTCGCCTTACAAAAGCAGAATTCCAGAACTAAAGCAACCACGTTTACATAGCCTATGAACGTGGCCATTCTGTTACAGTAAGAAATCAGAAACTTACCTGAAGTCCCAAAAACCATGACATTATTAACAGGAGCTTTAAGGAATATGAACACCAAAGCTAACGAACCCTCCCTTAAACTGACATGCAATTTGCAATCAGTTTACCTCTGCTGCGAAACAAACCCCAAGCATCTCTCTCAATCTCATGAAATCCTCAAGCTTCAAACGCTTAGTCATAATATCTGCAAACTGGTCCTTTGAACCACAATGCTCCAACTTAACAACAACATCTTTTGTCAAATCACGAACAAAATGAAATCTAACGTCAATGTGTTTACACCTACCATGCATAACTGGATTCTCCGACAACTTAATTGTAGAGATATTGTCACAAAGAACCTCAGTACACTTACTTTGTTCATGCCCAAGTTTTTCGAGAATTCTACGCATCCATATACATTGACATGCACAAGAGGCAACTGCTATGAACTCAGCTTCAATGGTGGAGAGAGTGACTACCGGCTACCGGCTGTTTCTTTGACCGTGCTACTGCACTCGAACTGACCAAGAACACGTATCCTGTTARACTTTTCGGTCCTCGATATCTCCAGCATAATCACTATCAGAGTTGGCTATCGACTTCTCTTCTCCACCTCTTTAGTAAAAGATTCCCAACTTAGTAGTTCCTTTTAAGTAATGAAGAACCCTCTTCACAGCTTGTTGATGTAATTCAGTTGGCCTTTCCATGATACGTTAGACTGCCCATCATTTTCTTGTAAGCAATTGCATCAACACCAACATCACCTTCATCTTTAACAAGTTTATAACCTGTTACGACTGGATTCTTTACTGGATTGCAATGCTCCATGACAAACCTTTCAAGCACTTCATTGACATATTTCTCCTGGTTTCCTCTGCTGCATTGCACTACTTCTACACCAAAAAATATTTCATTCTCCCAAGATCAGACATGTCGAATACTTGTTTTATAGAATTCTTGAATTCTTCAAACATTTCATCATGATTCCTCGTAAAATAAGATCGTCAACATATAACTTACCGTAAGTAATTTCCCTCCTTCTTTTGCCTTTGTAAATAAGGTATGTTCTTTTAAACACCTTTTGAAAACTTCTTTGGTGAAATAGGACTCAAGCTTGTTGTACCACGCCCTAGGTGCTTGGGTGAGTCTGTGTAGGGCCTTCTTGCGTCTATAAACCTTGTCCTCTTCTCCCTTTACTTCATAGCCCCGAGGCTGCTCAATAAACACTACTTCATTCAAGTCTCCAAGTAAGAAAGCGCTCTTCACATCAAGCTGGTACACAGTCCAACCCTTGCATTCAGCAAGAGCTAAACTCATGCGAATGGTACTCCAACGTGCTACAGGTGCAAATACTTCGCGTAGTCTTTCCCAATCTACGGATGAGTATCCTTTAGCCACAAGCCTTGCTTTGTATTTATCCATTTCCCGATTCTCGTTCAGGTTGGTCTTAAATACCCATTTCACTCCTATTTTTTTTTGCTCCAACTGGAAGAGTAGTAAGTTCCCAAGTTCCACATTTTTTTCAATGGATTTGATTTCCATTTCCATTGCTTCTTTCTACTTCAAGCTCTTGAAAGCTTCTTGGAAAGATATAGGATCACTGGAGGAAGTAAGCATCACTAGATTATTCTCTTCTTCTCCAGATAATCCTTAGCCAGTTACATAATCTTTCATCCAAGTTGGTGGCTTTCTTACCCTCCCTTGAACTGAGCTTGGAGGGTTATGTTCAATTTCACCTAATGTGGAATTAGAACCAGTAGCACCATCCTCATCCTGCTCCTCTTCTTCATGCACACTTTCTTCTTCATGCTCCTGCAATTCATCTTCATCTCCCCATTCAAGAGCTATACAACTAGCTCCTACAACATTTTTACTCCAGTCCCCACTTCTTGTCCTCTGCAAGCACCACATCATTGCTTTTAAATTTTTTTTCCTGACACAGGATTATACATCCTATAGGCTTTAGATTTCTTGCTTAATATCATCGAGCTTCTGCCTCTTATTGTCGGGAAGCCGAACACCTCAAAATGCTCCACTAATGGTTTGAAGCCATACCATGCCTCCTATGGTGTCTTATCTTTCACAGCAGGAGTAGGACATCGATTTAGAAAGTGAACAGTCCAGTTGACGGCTTCTAGCCAGAATTCTTTAGGAACAAGCTTCTCTGTCAACATGCATCGCACCATGTTCATAAGTGTTCGATTATTTCGGTCTGCAACCCCATTTTGTTGTAGGGTAAAGGCTTTGGTGAGTTGTCTAGTAATATCATGTGAGCTGCAATACTCATTAAGTTCTAGTGAGGTAAACTCTCCATCTCGGTCAGTTCGAGGACAAGAAATAACATTTTCAGTTTCTTCTCTACCAGATTTTTGAACTTCTTGAACATAATAAATGCTTCTGATTTGAGATTTAAGAAGTATTTCCATGACTTTCTGCTATAATCATCAATAAAGGTAAGTAATGTACCTTTTATGACTGTTTGATTCGGGTGCGATGGGACCACATATGTCGGCATGTACAAGTTGCAACTTCTGTGTAGCTCTGCACAAACTCCTTTTTAGGAATGACTTGTCGATGTTGTTTGCCTATTATGCATACTGTACATACTTCAGAGGAGGCATTAAAAGAAGGAAAGCCATTCAACATCTTCTTGTAGGACAAGCTTCTCAAGCCTTTGAAATTTAAGTGTCCAAATTTGCGGTGCCACAAGTCAGTTTGATTTTCGGAAGCGGTCTTGAAGCATGCAGAAGTGGAAGATTGAGCTTGCACTTGTGTCTCCATTTCAGCAAGGAGTATAAACATTCAATTAACAGACATTTCAGTATGCATAATCAGTCTTTGTGTATGATGATAAATCTTGCATTCTCCATATTGTATTAGAATAGCTAGATTTCGTTCTTGTAGTTGACCATACAAAGCAGATTATTTTTAAGCTCAGGAAAATAAAATACTTCAGTAATCACTTGATTTATTTCATTTATTCGTAGCCAGATGTTTCCCTTTCCCATCACTGCCATTTTGGTGTCATTGCCGAGTTTGACAGCCTCCTTAAAAGTCTGATCTAGATGGAGAAACCACTACATATCTCCAGTCGTATGATTGCTGCAGTCTGAATCCAGGAACCACATTGCTTCTCTCCTGGAATTTTTGAAGATCTGTATGAGCCATCAACAACATCTCTTGGTCTTTATCTAGTTCCGCATAGTGAGCTGCTTTTTCCCAACTAGGACACTCGTATTGGAAGTGTCCTAACTTGTGACATTTGTAACACTCCGCAAGTGCTTTGATAAATCCTTGCCTGCCTCTATTAAATCGATGCCTGTCTCTACCTCTTTCACGACCTCGAGATGCACCTCGATCACCTCTGCCTCTTCCTCCTCCGTAGGAGATATTCAAGGCTTGCTCATCACCTCTAATGTGACTGTTCATTCTTTGTTCATGAACAAGTAAGCTACTTTGAAGCTCATCTATGTTAAGTTTGTCCAAATCATTGGACTCCTCCACTGAACATATCACAGAATCGAAATTGGAGGTCATTAATCTCATGATCTTTTCAATGATTGTGACCTACTCCACCTTCTCTCCATGAGTTTTCATTTTATTTGCAGTAGTTAATGTCCGAGAAAAATATTCATCCACTTCCTCTCCTTCTTTGATCTGCAATACCTCCCATTCTCTCCTTAGAGCTTGCAATTGAGCTCTTGTAGCTCGGGTTGACCCATGGTATTTCTGCTTCATAGAGTCCCAGATGTTCTTCGAACTTCCTTTTTCAATAATTATCTCCAAGACGGTGCGATCAATAGCCTGGAAGAGATAATTTTTCACCTTTAGGTCCTTGAGTTTATGTGCCCCCATTGTTTCCTTTTGTGCCTCTGTTGGCACGGTTCCATCTTCTGTTGTGGAAACTCTTAACTCTATCAAATGCCAATACTCTTTGGATCGGAGAATATTCTCCATACGCATAGCCCAATGGTCGTAATAACCATCAAACTGAGGAATAGCAGCTTGAATGTATTTTTCTGCTGCTATCTCAAACTTGTTCTATGTTCCCATTACAAACTCCTCACTCTTTTTATCTTTTTTTTTTCCCCCCTTGTTTATCCTTACGAAGTGTTTCACTCCTCTTTTGTTAGGATAGAACAGTTTCTAATCTTCTCTCAATCAAGCCCATGTATATGGCTCTAATACCACTTTGTTGTATTCTCAAGCTATAAACAAAGACTCAAAGAAACCTAGGAGTTCAAGCTTATCATTCAATAGCTTTATCCAGCCTTGCACAAGCAGAAGTCCATAAACAAAGCAGCCACGCCTACATAGACTAAACAGTTGGTCAATTTGTTACAGGAAGAAATCAAAAACTTATCTAAAATCCTACAAACCAGGACATTATTAAAGGAAGCATTGATGAAGATGAACACCAAACCTATCAATACCAAGTATTGAAAGAACAACACCCAAGTATCCTCAAGCAAATCACATATAATTGTAAAGTATTGAAAGATCAAAAACTCTGTTAATCACGCCATAATACTTGGATATTGGTAAAAAAAATTAAAAGTAAATTTTATTGGAGAAATGGTTACGGTAGTGATAATCATTCATAGTAATATTAATGGGTAATCATTTTCAATGAATTGGATAACCATTAATATGAGTAATAAATGATTTTTATTAAATATCATTTAAATAAGTTTTTTAATCATATTTTTCATTTGAATGAGCTTTAATTTTTTTATTCATTAATTTTCTCTTTTATTGTCTTTTTTTATTAGAGTATAAGGTTTCAGAGTTTAGGGTTTAAACTTTTAGGATTTAGAGTTTATTAATACTTAATGAAATGAAAAAAATAACTTAAAATACATTTAATAAGAATCATTTAATACTCCTATTAATGGTTAACCAATTCATTGAAAAAGATTATTCATTAATATTACTATTAATTAATTTTTTTCAAATTAAAAATATTTTTCATTAATAACTACTTATCTAATGATTAACTAGGAGCGTGGTTAGCAAAACCCTTTTATTATTGCTATATATAGATTCATTCAACTAATCTGGACAAAAAAGCATACTGTGAATATCTCTAGTGATTAAAAACCCTATATTGTGAAAGACCAATTCCGCATATTAAAAAAAAAAAAAAAGCAGAAAGGAAAAAGGTCTAAGATGGGAACTTAAAACTATTTCTTTTCCCCTTTGCCCTAATAGTCAAAAAAGAAAATCTGTATAGGTCTTAAATGGCAAAAACAATTTGCCCTTTTCTTTTCTTGATGGGGGTTGTGGGGCGCGATTGAGATGGATGACGATTCGGAATTAATGCACCTACTTAAACATATTAATGTGTCTAGGAAGGGTTCAATTCATACCCTTGTATTTTGTATCTACAGTCTTATTTGATAATTTTTTTATATAGTCATTAATATTTTTTGATTTTTATAAGATCAATGGATTAACTTTAACCTACATAAATTACCCTCTTAATGTATCTAAACAAAGAAAATCTTTTAAAATCCTTCCTCCATTCCAAGAAAAGTGATAATACGAATTTTATAGAGCAATTAAAAATGAAATAGCTTAGTTTGTGCCTTTTCTTCAATTACTGCACAAAAATTATAATTTCTGTAACTAATATTTATAAATAAATAAAAATGAAAGAAAAATAAATTCTTGATTTGAAGATTTTGGGTGTCTTTAATTTTTTTATTTTTTATGAAAATAATCCGTTTCTTATTGAGTAAGAAGTATGAAATAAGAATAATTATTTAAGGGTTTATCACGATTAAACTTATTAATCAATGGATTTATCTAAAAAAAGTTAAGAGGTATTATGACTATATAAGAAACGTGATGTGAATTTAAGATTTACGGGTGTTGAAGGCCTCTTTCTATATTGTATTTGATATATTATATAATAAAATATGTATATTGCACTCATAGTGTCTCATGATTCATTGTCTTGTCATTTACTCTGAAATGATGTTGGCATTCCAAACGACTTATAAAATAATCTAAACTCTTCATTTTTTAACCTTCCACTAAGATCTCATTTAATAAAATTAAAGTTAGAAATTTGAGGTTTAAACTTACTTTATACGTCTAATTTTAAATACTAATTTTGATAATTTAATCTGTGATGTTTTTATATATTAAGTCAGAATATCATCATTTAAATTTTATAAAAATAATTGAGAATTACTTAATATATTAAGACATTATAAAATTATATTATCAAACTATCTAATTTAATAAACTCCTAATTCATTAATTTTAAGTGCTAAATTGAATTATAAAAAAGAACATATAAGTTAAGTCTRTAATGTTGCCAGGAAAACYTTAGTGGAGAGCTAATATATCAGACTAAYTTAAGCATATGTCTCATGATATATATGGRATACCTCTCATATAGTAAGAAGCACCCAACATGYGAAATTCARTYAATGAAAACTATCYTGCACAATTGTACATTTCATAGGATGCGTTTGGAATTCTTTCTCCAACARAAAAAGCTGTTTTTGGGYTTAAAAGCATTTGTCAATGTATTTGGTAAACCAAAAAGGAAAGCCTGTCAATGTACTCGGTAAATCTCAGTTGTTGRAAGGAAAAGCTATCAAGGTYTTAAATAAATCTCAACTGCTGTGCAAGAAAATGCTTTTAACTACTTTCAAGAAAAGTTAYAAAATGAAGCCTTTCCTGAAAGCAACTGRGACTACTTTCGCTGACAGTACTTTCATTGAGAGCAATTTCCTTAAAAATACTTTCCTTGATAGTGCTTTACCAAAGAGCATAATACTTTGTCGCATTGCAATCCSAAATTAAACCATAATATACGGMTTTTTCTCAAAAGGGGCGTCCTTTCAGAAAAGATGCCTACAATGGATGACACTGTTCAAAAAGTGGTAAAAGTGAACCAATTGCATTCGGGAAATGTATTAGGAGCAAAAAGCATCACATAAGCATAATGCGTAGGACTTCTCACGCATTCCTTAAATGCAATGGAAACTATCTCATTAAGAACATGTGACGAAATGTTCTCATTGCATTCATGGAATGCAATTTGTTTATGCCATCAGAAATTCCAATATAAATCTAATATGTGCATACAACAAACTGTAATGCCACCGGAATGTTATATCCACCTATAAAACACAACTCGTGACCTTTCCAAAATTTATGCTACTCAAAATACCAAAACATAAAATTAACTTTCCATATTTTCAAAGCAATATCTTAGCATATATAAAATTAACGATTAAAACAATCAATGACAAAAAAAAAATATACAAATTTTTCATCAATACATTGTAAATAATACGTTTTGTTGAATTGGACTTGAAGCAAGAGATAATGCTATATAAGATAAAGTGTGAAGTGAAAAGATTATATAAATATTCATTCACATTACAACAACTCATAAACTATTTCCGTCTTTTGAATAATGATGCAAATCCAAATCTATTATTATTCTCATAATTCCACATATTATGACTTGGATTGATTGCATTTTAAACATCTTGGGGGAGAATCGGGGCTGTAAAAATCCATTTCTCCTCTTATTATGCAAAAATCCATTTTCATCTCCTTCTAAAAGGAAGGACAGCTATAAAAGCCTTCCCTGAACCTTGATTCTTCATTTGGTAAACTTTCTTCAATATAAGTATAGCCAAAGAAATAAGCRTGACAGTGAATGTCCTAAAATGCACATTAGCAGCAAAAATGCAAACAAATACCAAAAGGGTATCCATATATCAAATGAAACGAGAGTTATCGCCATGCATAAGAAGAATGAGTTGACAAGCTTTAACCATTTATAGTCCTTTCCACTATGTTACGGTAAGACTCAGTTAGATCAGACTAAGCCGAGGAGAGAAAGGCAAATGTTTTATTTTTTAGCTTGAATATAGAACATCACAAAAGTATCTAAGAAGTAAAAGTATAAGCTTCTTACAGAAGATTAGCAGCCTAGAAAAAAAATTATAAGATTCTTTTGACATCTAATCAAATGCTTGTATATGAAAAGGCGTTGAACTAGGGGAGCATGACTTACTTCAGAAGCACACAATTAAAAGTCATAAAATATGAACAACCTTTGTCCCTTAATTCGAAAACTGAAAAGCGATCACCTGTGGTAGCTTTTCCCAATTARTGCTAATTACTAAGTTCATTAATAATTTGCTAATCCTTGAATATGCTAAGTTCATGACGAAGTTACAGGAGATAAATAAAAAAATAGCAACAAACAACAACAATCACAAGTCGCGYAAGTCATTTCTTCAAGAATCTAGAGACAAGAACAATCAGGAAGCCACTTCTTCATATGAAGAAAGTCACAAAAGTCACGAGAGTAGCAAAAGACAACAACAACAGCTTGTAGAAGACACGAAACAACAATAATCAGAAATTTAATCAAAACAAAATACCAAGAGATGAACAAATTTTTTTCATAGTTACAGYAGAATCACGTCAAAGAGAAAGTAGCAATAGAGCTGAGAGAGAAAGGCTGTTGGGATATTATGCTATGTTTGTTGAGATATTGTGATATGTTTGTTGAGATATTATGATATGTTTTAGGAAAGTAGTTGCTTGATGTACTATATTTATGCGTGGATGAATATCAATTAGGAAAAGCTTTGACCTTTTAATTACCTTTTACATGGTATCAGAGTCTGACATACACAAATAATAAAACAATGGCCGGCGACGATGAATAACCATCATTGCTGCCACCTAAAAACGAGATGAATTCACCTTTTTTTTCTTGGCATAGGAGACCAACCAGGCGACTTCATCACTCCCACTCGCTTATGCGGAGACAATTACGATGATTGGGCTTCAGATATTCAGTTGGCATTAGAGGCACGTCGCAAGTTCGAATTTTTGGAAGGCACTATCACCGGACCGCAACCTCCATATACCCAATTTGATTGGAACACTGTCAATGCAATGTTGGTTTCTTGGATAACAAACACAATCGATCCCGAGGTAAAAAGTACCCTATCTAAATGTRGTGATGCGAAACGCTTATGGGAGCATCTTAAGCACCGATATGCTATGGTTAATGGCTCGAGAATTCAACAGTTAAAGACTTCAATTGCTAAGTGTGAGCAACCAAAATCTATGTCTGTTACAGCTTACTATGGCAAATTGAATGTATTATGAGAGGAATTATTTAAGCATGAATCGCTAATTTCTTGCAATTGTTGTTCGTCTTGTATTGCCACATCATTACACCAAACAAGACGTGAACAAGGAAAATTACATGACTTCTTGATGGGACTCAACACTACTTTGTACGCTTAATTACGAACCAATATCCGTTCTCAAGATCTCTTGCCTTCGCTTAATCGAGCGTACTAATTGGTGATACAAGATGAGCGTGTGTGGCTTGCCAAGGCAGTCACATAAGACAAGCCAGCAGAGGTCCTTAGCTCTGCTGTCTATACAGGCGCTAGTAGAAGACGAGGAAACACGGAGAGGCCCGTGTGTAGCCACTGCAAGAAGARTGGGCATGAGTCTTCAATTTGTCGGTCCCTCGTTGCTTGTCCTCACTATCACAAGCATGGCCATGACAAAAATAATTGCTATGATTTTTTTATTCGACGTTTCTCGAAGAGGTAACAGGCCACACTTCTTCACTGGCCATTCCTACCGAATCAATCTACGAGCTTGGACATGTGACGCGTAATGGGTGTGTTGGTGCGTCTGGTCGGACGACTGTTGTGGCCGATTGCGGAGGTAGTCGGACCACGACTAGGGCTGTGGGAGCCCTATAGTGATAA